>CM041816.1:1827492-1864992 GCA_023376895.1 Aspiorhynchus laticeps
ATCATATACACACAGAACTTTACTCGGCAACCCGTCAAAATAAAAGTCCTGTTTAACTTGAAGACATTGTGTCAGAAATAGCTATATTACTATTATTTACTAGAATGTACGTAATACTACTATTGAAAAAATAATACAACTTATTTTTTTAAGAAATAATCACAAAATATTTTAATTTTAATAGTAAATCACCTTTATTTGCCAAAAATGTAAATGTTTAATTTTCATGAATTAAAAGATAAATTAAATCAATGTTTTATGGCTTCATCTGATAACCAGTAAAATTTAAATACAGTATTTCTGAGGGGGGGGGGGGGGGGCATTTCATAAGCTACTGTAAGAATAAATAAAAATTGTTTGTATGCATTCAAATAATCAGACGTGCTAAAACACAGAATTTGGTAATAAAACATAAGGTGAGAAAAAATTAAAACATTTCATACGGCCCTAAACATGTCATTTTTGTTACACTTTTAATAAATTAATGCTAAATTGTATAAGTTTCATGACTTTAATTAATTAGACATGCTTTTTGATTAATACAATTTAATTTGACCATTAAAACGGAGGCCAGAAAAATTAAAACAGAATTTGGGAAAAAATAAACCTGATTTCATAGAGAGTATTGCTGGTGTTGCTCTTAGATCAGATAGCTCAGCTGGCTGCTAACCTGAGAAGACCTCTGGCTCCTGGCGCCGTGGGACGGCCTGGACGACCCGGGCCTCCGGGAAAGCAAGGAGAAGTCGGATCCATCGGTCACCCCGGAGCCCTCGGCCCGCCAGGTTATAGAGGACTGCCGGGAGATCTCGGAGATCCTGGTCCTCGAGGTGAGAACTGCACTTTCTATTAAACAAATGCTTAAGGATAGCAATGCAATTGCATTAAGGTTGCATTATAGGTAGTTAATGCAGTGCATTTGTTTTATTAATCTTTGTTTATGTTAGTTCTGTACAACAGTTCATTAGTCGTGTTTCCACGGTCACTTTTGATCGTGCCTCGTCGGTGGGACAACGGTCAGGTTTTTTGGCCCGACACAAACCTTGGGTCAAAGCGGGTCAGCTGGGGCTAGATGAGCGGTTCTGAACAAAGCCGGAGTTTCTCCGCGTGTCTGGAGAGCGTCAGCGCCGTGGATCAGCTCATAAAGTTAACCGCTATAACACCAGCATTAAAATAATTTTAGCTTAAAACTAGGGGTGTCAACGTTAACGCGTTAACGCATGCGATTAATCTAAAAATATATTTTTTTAACGCAAATTAATCGTTTGGTAAGGTTTGACCCTAACTTCTTGCCGTCATCGCAGCGGAAGGTTATCTATCGTTGTGTGATGAGGGTACAGCAGTGTTGCCAGGGTCGCGGCACAAGTGTTCGTGGGCTAAAATACAGAGCCGTGGGTTGTGGTTTTTTGGCCTACTTTTATAAATAAATCTACCGCGGCCGCCCAAAGTGTATATAGACATAAAAATGTAAATAGATCCTTTTACTAATGTGGCAACTTCAGAACGGAGAGGCGGTTAACATCACAAACAACGTGAGTTTCAGCCACAGCATACATGTTAATCTGTTACACAAACATGATAACAGACACTATAGATAAGATAATAAACACGCGATTACGATAGGATATGGCTTGTATGTGATTTTCTGTATACATCTGAAATGATAATTTGTGCAGCGATATAAAAGGCTATAAAAAGCATATTTTAACAACAGTAAACGATCAAATTTCATGTGATCGCTAAAGGAGGTTATTATAAACACTTGATGCTGGTTTAAAGTGAGTTCTGAGTAAAAGTGCTCTATTAATCTCATAAATTGTCTTATGATGCTAATATTAGCTCTAATGCACCTGCAGAACAGGTCCAGTTCTTCTTCATAATGCATTTTGTTATAATACTTCACGTAAGGTCGCAAGAAAATGTTTTGTTGTATTTATCTAGAAATACTTTTGATAATAGTTGGGTAAATGTATTCTGGGATTGAAGCTTGGTAAACGTTTTATTGCCTGTATAAAGACTGATAATGATAAAATAATAATAAGGATTGTGTCTCATATCTGGCGGAGGTGTGAAAGGTTGTTTCCTTAAACTAGTTTGTCATGCATTTCTTTATTTCAACACATTTACAGGTAAATCCTAGTATTTTAAATTTGCACAGTCCATGACTGTGATTAACGCAATTACATTTTTTAATCGATTGACAGCTCTACTTAAACCTCAGCAGCGAGTGTTTGATATAACTTCTGTTTGAGATCCGATGTGGATTATGATCACGAGGCAGAAATAAGCGATGCAAAAGACTATGCACGCATAGTAAACACGGTAAATACGAGCGCTTGAAGAAATCAGCTTCTCATTCTCGATCACAATCGTGTATTTATTTAGTAACATTTTATCTGTCATAACTGTCGTCTCGAGACTTTAGCTCCGCGTATGTGTCATAAAATATATGTTTTTTGTTCAGGAGCTCCCTTTTCTACTCAAGTCGTATTTTTGATGGAAAAAATATAGAAATTATTCTAAATGTGACTAAACCGAAACAAACTCGACTGAATAAGTAGGGTATGTGTCCTCTTTCTTTTATGAAATAACGGTTCATACCGCTTTATTTCTGTGTGACTCGTTTTCAGCCCTGATTCATTCATTATGATTAATGCATCACTTATTATTGTTAAACATCAATGCTTTTGGATTGAAATCTTTAACAAAGCATGCAAACAAACAGACGCTTTTATCATGTCTGTTTTGTGATCGTGCTAGTGCCAGTGACTTATTTCTGATAATGTCTCTTTGTTGGTGAAATGATGGGGTTGTGTGTCGTTGACCCGATGGTGGAAACGCATGGTGATTTTGGGTTTGGTGCTACAGGTCCGAGGCTATTAGCCCGGCCTATTTAAAGCACCGGCTCACACTGACCCGACAGTAGAAAAGCTGCTATTGTTAGCTCAGGTCCATTAAATAACATCGACACAACTTTAGATTTTGCCACATGTTAAAATCACTATAGTATATGCTTTAGAATGACTTTTATTGTTCGTGCATGTTAACTAATGTAGCTCTTAAAGCGCTAGCTGTATTTCCTCAGGACAGGCTTTATCTGCCGAAGTGATCCTGTGAATGTGTGAGACGTCCGGGTCATTAACCGCTGGAGGGAAATAACGAGGATAACAAAGTGCAGTACAACGGTTTGCACTTCAAACCAGTGTGTTCATAATTAACCCTTGTGCATCAATTTAAAAAAGTTACACTTAGGTTCATAGTGGACAAAAATGTTTGAAGTTTGATCTCATTTAAAGACCCACGGCAGATTATTGTTGACGTAAAAAAGTTTAAAAAGTGAAACCAAAAAAAAAGTTTAGGTTTATGAAAATGATTTATGAACAATATTTTATATAAAATATATATTTTATGAAACATGTTGAACTCTAAACCTGCTAGAAAATCAAAGCCATAAATCTAAACAAGTTGTGTTTCAAATTTGAGGTTGATATCTCAACTAAACTAAGATATTGTTTGGGCGCAGTACCATATTTTCTCCATTAGATGCCAGCAAAACTCTGCTGGAGCTCACAGTGCTTGATTTGTGATTTACAGTAGAGTTCATCTCTCAAATATTACAAACACACACAATTATAGCTGCATTATTAATCCAATTGTCTCTATAATATGCATAAGCAGAAAACAGGTCTAAAGCGAGTATTTGCTTTATAGACCAAACCTGAAAAAATGGCACCACCTGGTAAAACAATAAAAAAAAATGTTGAAGCCTTGCCAACAGAATGAAAGCCTATTAACAAAAATTGCATCATTTTACAGTTAAACGGCGCTGAGATTAAAAATAGCCGTTTTAATGGGTTTCAATGAGGACATTTTTGTCCAAAAGAAGCTGGTGGTTCACTTTTTTGTATCTAGTGCAAAATAAATTTATTAAAGGAAATGAGGGTGGAATATTAAAATTCCAATAAAAATACACACCTGAGCCAAAAATTATGCAGTTAGCATAAACACAGGCAAAATTATATAAAAAAAACAAACTAAAATGGACAAAAAAAGTCCAAAAGGTTGCACAAGGGTTAAGATAATACGTTAAATAATATGGTAAGACACCAGTTTGAAATATCAAGCCGGAAAACGAGGTGTTTTGTGCAGCTAAAAATAGCTGGAAGCGGGTGACACCGGAAGCCAGACACGTTAAATTCACAAAGGCCTGCTCTTATGGGAAAAATCAGGTGTATAGAATATAATAATTGCTAATACTTGGGTAACTCTTTCAAAACTCTTCACACAGTTCTCCCTACAAACCTTTAGCAGTACATTTCTCATCCAGAATGCGAAACAACCAAAATAAACATCACATATCATTATACAATGATTTCTCCTGTCAAATTTCTTCACTAAACAAGATTAAAACTGGCCACTGTTGAGAACTCACTGCAGTATTTATGTATTTGCAATCTTTACATTGTGAACATCACGAAGCGCTGAACGCTCTCATGCGCCGTTTCATTCATACTCGAAGCCGGAGTCCAAAACAGACTCATATGAGAAGTAATAATAACTTGTGACAGGCAGCTAAGCTGAATAACTGATGAAACGTGAAGATGATATGTTTGTGTGTTTTTCAAGGCTTCTCCAGGTAATAAATATGAATTATACAGTGGTAATTGACAGCAAGCTATAAAATATATGTTCTGCCTTATTCTGTGATAAAAATGGAAAAAGTGTTTACAGTATATATATTGATTGTACAATCAGAAATATTTTACTAATGAAAATTTTATGGTTATCAAAAATATTATAAAAGACAAATTATTGCTTGTCCAGCAGTGTATTTTATTTCTTAGCCAGTTAAAAGTAAGAGATATTTTTTTTGTCAAATATACATACATAAATATTATTATTATTACCACATATACCCCTCACTTCTGAAATGATTGCTACTCCCCTGCTCTGTAACATAACTGAATATAAAACTTTAGCTATATGCTGTGTTATCTTCATTTGGGCATCAAATACTTTGTGGCTCCACGTGAATGTTATTCGGTGGGAAAGGGGCCAAACTGGCTCTTTTGATGTTGAAGGTTGCAGACCGCTGGTATTGGTAGTTTTCACGTGACGTCACGCTCTTATAGGAGCGCCACCTGGAGGACAAAACGCAGCATTGCTCCACTGACCGCCAGCTATTTTTACGCAGATTGCATTAAGTAATAATGTAGTAAAACGCAGATATTAAAAGGCGAGAGTCAGTGGAGACCTTATTAATGATGTATATTTTGTACAGGCGAGAAGATGAAGCCAGAATATAAACACAATGTGCAGTTTCACGTTAAATGCTTCCCATTGAAAACACACTGAAGCGTTCATATTCCGGCCTCATCATGTAAACTATGCATCATTAATATGGTGATTACTGAATTTGATCTTTTACTGTTTTAAATATTTTAAGTGTTTTTACGTTTTGTCACACTGTTTATGATTGAAATATTGCCGCGGGTGCTTAATATGGATTGCAAATGGCCAAAAGTTGTTTTATTCTTTTGAGACGTGATCAAAATATTTGCGGATGAATAAACAGATTAATAATTAACACGCTCGTGCTGCAGTTCTATGGATGTTTTGCCCTCCGGGTCGTCGAGCCGGTCACGTGACTGAAAACTATCAATAGGTGCATGTAGTTTTGGTGATGTTTGAAAGATTTAGTCATCGAGTGTGTTTTGTGATAAATGACCCACAGACTGCTGCTGTGTGAAGAGCGACTGTAAAAAACTCACAGCTGTGTCAAATATTTGTATGTGTATGAATCCAGGAAGAGTGTTTTACCCTAATATGAATTCATAAACACATTCCAGAATTAATTTGGATGCATGTTAATTCTGCAGGGGCTGTTGGTGAGTCAGGTGACAAGGGGCCTGTAGGTAAAGCCATCGAAGGGCCCGCCGGAGACCAGGGTGACCCGGGTATGTACAGTCTGTTCATAAGTGCGCACCAAACACATTATCAATGCAGCTTGTCAATGTGAAGCAGCTTATTAAGAAAAATAAAAAGTTGTTTAACACACAGCCCTGCTGTGTAACCAATATCAAATATTAACTTAAAAAAACACACTTTCTAAATTATTAGCATGCAAACAAAAACAAAAAGTTAGTTTGGACCAGATGTGGCTCTAAGAACAACCTGGGATCGATTCCCCAGAACACGACTTCATTAACTGTACTGTACTGTACTACACCAAAGATGAGTATATAAGCAATCAATCATAAAATAATGACATGCAGAGCTGGGTAGCAACTCATTACATGCAATCTGGATTACGTAATCAGATTCCAAATATTAAATACTTGTAATTTGATTACATTTCAAAACAGTCGGAGTCAAGACTAGTTACCTTTTTATTGATTACATGATTACATGTTGTTCACACAATAGCAATAAATGCTTCATAATTTATGGATTCTCCCAAATTCCTCTTTTAATCTTCCTTTCTAAAATAACCTACCACTTATATATAGTCTGTCAGTTTTGTGGACATTCACTGGATTAACAAAAATCATTTCAGGTTTAAGAAGATCAACTTCTGATGAACACATTCATTTTTATTTGAATTATAACTCGGTAGATTATTGAACCATGCATTACTACGTCTTTGGGAGGCTTTTGTCTTTTCAAACACATTAAAATGCACAAATTCACGTTATTTCTTATTTACATGTAATGCATGGATTGTCAAACTTTTTTGTCATCTGATCCTCTTTCACCTGATATATATATACATGAAGTACCCCTGAGATTTTAAAATAAATATTAAAATTATTAAGCATCACATTTGCATGCTCTGACATTGGTTAATGGTCACATGACATGCATGCAAACAAATTAAATATTTCAGTTTTTTATTTTGATCGATGGATTTAATTTTACATCATTATGATTTAATTAATTATTAGCTTTTCGTTAAACCCCCTGCAGTTTATTCACGAACCCCAGTTTGGGAAACCTTGAAGTAATGTAATTTAATGCACTTCATGTTGTTTATTACAACGAATGGAATATATTTTTTTACTCTTTGTATTTTTATATCAATATGGTACAGGAATGTCCTGTTTAAATCAATGTGATAAACGAGTTATGTCAAACGTAATCCAAAAGTAATCTGAGTATATTACCAAAAATGTGTCCTGTAATGGACAGGGTTCCTACACATTATCCATTTAAAAATTTCATACTTTTCCAGACTCAAATTTCCAAACCTCTCAGTAGATTTTCAGACCACATGTGACCCACAAAACCAGTCATGAGGGTCAATTTTGTGAAATTGATATTTATGCATCATCTGAAAGCTGAATAATGATCTTTCCATTGATGTATGGTTTGTTATGATAGGACAATATTTGTAAATCTGGAATCTGAGGGTGCAAAAAAATCTAAATATTGAGAAAATCACCTTTAAAGTTGTTCAAATGAAGTCTTAGCAATGCATATTACTAATCAATAATTAAGTTTTGATATATTTACGGTAGGAAATTTACTAAATATCTTCATGGAACATGATCTTAATATCCTAATGATTTTTGGCATAAAACAAAAATGGATAATTCTGACCCATACAATGTATTGTTGGCTATTGCTACAAATATACTGCTTTAGTGCTCCAGAGTCACATATTTAACATAAATGGTTCATACAGCATTATTTTCAGCATTGTATTTGGTAGCGGATAACAATTTGTAAGTAATCTACCCAGCTCTGATGATATGTCTGAATGGAGTATAATTGAAAAAGAACTACATACATGACACATCTATTCAAACACCTGTGATTGTCTGTGGTTCATCACTCATCACTCGTCTCTGTGGTCATCAGGTCTGCCCGGCGTGCATGGCATGGTCAAAGACGGCCGTGACGGAGCGCCTGGAGATCCAGGAGAGCCAGGCGAAGCAGGACGATCCGGCAGAGCGGGGCACCAGGGGTCACCCGGAATCTGTGACACATCAGCGTGCCAAGGAGCCGTGGTTCACGGGAAGTCCTCCAACCCCAAGAACCATTAACAAGAGAGCTTCTGGAGGAGAAACACAACTGAAGAAGTGTCAGAGCCGAACGAACACTGAGCATCAGTGGAGATACAGCAAAAGACTAAACGCATCACACCTGAAAATAATCATTCGGTCCTTGTTCTAGACGTCTTCTTGATCAGCAGCCTTTAAAAGTGTAACGGAGTACAGCTTTGAGCCTCACGAGGGGTTTACAGAGCCTCGAAATCTGACAAAAACTGGAGGCTTGTTTGAGGCATCAAGACATGAAACCAAAATATTAGACGTATTACTGCAAGTTGATTTTATTCATACGTTTACATTTAGTTCTTAAAAGTTTTAACATTCAAAGTCACTGTTTGAGGAACAAACTTGGAGATGCAAAATATGTCGTTGGCCATCTGTGGGCTTTATCAACCTTATCCACTAGATAATGGTGCTGTAAAACTATTAAATATGATTTTAAATACTATTTATTATTTCTGAGTTACTGTTATGTGTACAGTGGGTTTCTACAGCATGGTATTGTAAGAAAAACTGAATAAAGCCACTTTTCAGTAAAGTATTTCTCTGAACGTTCGTTAGTACACTAATAATAACATACATTGGTATGGTCGTGCCTTTCAAACAAACAAGGCATAAAAATACAAAGAAAAATACACTTCTCTAAATGTGCGAACTATATTACAGTAGGGTTTGCTCTCCGGTCTCAAGGGTTTGAATCAAGGTTGAGTCTCGTTCTACATTCGACGACAAACGCTCAGGGTCTTCTGGACACGGACTAGCGGAAGAGAGGAACGAGCATCATGCACTAAACCCACATGAACAACATTAATGGCAAACTACAGCTGCAGCAGAGAACAGGAGTCAGCCGTGCGAGGACGAGTCCGCAGCTTCTGTCGTGTTTCTATAGGGTTCCAGGAGATGTGCCACTGAAACACAGCTAGGCTTCAGCCGCAGTCCAGTCTTGCCACAGAAAGTGCTCTGGAAATCCTGAAACAGAGAGGATTTATGAGTTATGATGGTCGGGGTACTTCAGGAAGAGCTATGCATCTCTCTGATCTCAGCTATCACTCTTACAGCGTTTCATGTTTTGTACTGATTAAGTAATTGCTAATACTTCCGAGGCCTCATTTTTAAAATGTTGCGCATCCTAAAATTGATCTTACGATCATTTCTCAAATATGCATACCTCATTTATTTTATAAATGAGGCCCCTGCAATACTCGAACAAGAAAAAGTGCGTACGTCTCAGGGCTTGACGCTTACCTTTTTCCCAAGGAGCACATGTGCTCCTAAGTTGAAAAATTTAGGAGCGCATTAAAAAAATTTAGGGGCGCAATGCAAATTTTTCAAATTATGTGTTTTAGCTTAATAAGGGGATATAAAGATACATTTACAAGCACAATTATTTAATTTATCAGAATACAGAAAGTGCACAAGGTTTTTAAATAATTTTGCATCAGACTCTATTTAATAGGCTAATTATGTAATTAGTTATAGCCCTTTTAAACTGTATGTACATTAGGTATGTGACAGTATCAAATTTTCACAATAGTCATTGAAGCTTTTGTCAAGGTATATGTTTTTTTTTATCACAATTAGGGTTGTCACGATACCATAAAAATGTCTTACGATACTATACCAGCTGAAGTATCACGATACCATGCAGTATTGTGTTAATTTAAAATTCAATTCTACAAAATGAATCAAAATTTCATAAATAAATAGATGTAAATGAAAACAGACAATATTTTTCTCTAAATACTTAATTAATGTGAATGAATGACTGGCTTTTGTTATCCATGAAATAATCTAAACAAATCTTAGCACTGCACAGAAGCTGCATGAAGTGACATTTAGATGTGCATTTATACATTTAGACTGTATTTATAATTGCATAAATAAAGTTATGAGATTAATGTTTTAAATACTAAATTCTGAATATAGAAATATGTTGGAAAATAATGTAATATGCCTACTTTTAGATTGGAAACTTCAAACGGCCAGCAGGTGGCAGAAGTTCGTGATTGAATCACTGAGTCATTCAAACGATTCTTTCAAAACGGCTGAATCCTTCAGAAGCGAATCAAATGAGTCTTTTTATGAATGGCTCAGTGAATCAGTGAATCAGTGATTCAGAGACGACGCGGATTTGGATTCAACACAGAAACCAAACAAAAACAGCACTCTTGCTCGTGTCATATTGCCGAACTGTCAGGAGCATTTTTTGCTCGCATATCTTGAAATTTCCAAGTTAGCAGCATGTACATTTAAACATAACATTATAAATGAATAAAAAAATATATATAATGATTGATAAGAACCAAGTGCAAAGCCGCTATGTTGATGAATGGAATTGCGTTCGTGATCGCAAAGATGCTTCCAGAAACGAACTATTTCACCTGTTCTAGAAGTGATCAAATTAATAAAACTGCGAGAATACTTTCTTGTAAGATATTATGATGTTGAATACGTGATGCTTGATCTGCTGTTTTTTTAAATGACATCAGACGGTCTAAATCAGACCCTTTCTTCTGATAAACTGCAGCATTAACAACGACGTGCGAGAGCAACTTCTCATTGCAAACTGAACTGAAGCGTCGGGAAACACTCAATACCATATAAAGCGTATACACAGACTAAACTACACAGAGCACAGCAGAAAGACATTTGGCAATCAACTTGTAATGTTTCTGCTGGCATGCATGTTCAACGTTTGAACGTTTAAAACAGTGTTGCTGCCGTGCATACTACATATCTTATGGTACTACCTTATGGACGATACTACCGTTTAAAAAATGCAATGGCACCGCGGGTATTTTTAAGCTTTAGTATCGCGATACTACCGTAGTACCGGTGTATCGTGCAACCCTAATCACAATATATAATTTCGAAGTGAAAAAAGTGTTGTCCTCCTAACAGGTTATTAAAGATCCTTTACTAAAGAAAGACTTTATTTAAAAAAATACACAAAAATATAAAGTAAACAAGTGTTTCAAGATCAGAGTGCAAAAGATTGTTCAAATGAAGGAAAGAACAATATAACACTTTACAATAAGGTCCCATTTGTTAACATTAGTTAAAGCAGGTTAACATTAACAATGTGCAATAGCTAATTGTAGCAGTAGTTAATATTCTTTGTTAATGTTGATTAATAAAAATACTAGTTAGTTAATGTTTGCGCCATTGAATAATGTTAGCAGACACAACTTTTGATTTTATAATTTATTATTAAAAGTTGAAATTAACATGAAAATTATTAATAAATGCAGTCATTGTTTGTTCATGTTAACTAAAGGAACCTGTTAAGTTATATATATACAGGGTTACCGGGGTAACGGCAGCTGCTGTGTTTACAGGGTTACCGGGGTAACGGCAGCTGCTGTGTTTACAGGGTTACCGGGGTAACGGCAGCTGCTGTGTTTACAGGGTTACCGGGGTAACGGCAGCTGCTTTGTTTACAGGGTTAACGGAGTAACGGCAGCTGCTGTGTTTACAGGGTTACCGGGGTAACGGCAGCTGCTGTGCTTACAGGGTTACCGGGGTAACGGCAGCTGCTGTGCTTACAGGGTTACCGGGGTAACGGCAGCTGCTGTGCTTACAGGGTTACCGGGGTAACGGCAGCTGCTGTGTTTACAGGGTTAACGGGGTAACGCAGCTGCTGTGCTTACAGGGTTACCGGGGTAACGGCAGCTGCTGTGTTTACAGGGTTACCGGGGTAACGGCAGCTGCTGTGTTTACAGTGTTACCGGGGTAACGGCAGCTGCTGTGCTTACAGGGTTACCGGGGTAACGGCAGCTGCTGTGTTTACAGGGTTAACGGGGTAACGGCAGCTGCTGTGCTTACAGGGTTACCGGGGTAACGGCAGCTGCTGTGTTTACAGTGTTACCGGGGTAACGGCAGCTGCTGTGCTTACAGGGTTACCGGGGTAACGGCAGCTGCTGTGTTTACAGGGTTAACGGGGTAACGGCAGCTGCTGTGTTTACAGTGTTACCGGGGTAACGGCAGCTGCTGTGTTTACAGGGTTACCGGGGTAACGGCAGCTGCTGTGTTTACAGGGTTACCGGGGTAACGGCAGCTGCTGTGTTTACAGGGTTAACGGGGTAACGGCAGCTGCTGTGTTTACAGGGTTACCGGGGTAACGGCAGCTGCTGTGTTTACAGGGTTACCGGGGTAACGGCAGCGTCAGCGCCCTCTAGTGGCGAATGTGCCTTTCATTCAGCGCGTCTCCTTCACTCGCTCCGCCTTTCTTCTCATCTGTGCTAATTTAAATTAAACCGTTGCCTTTTTAAAGTTCAGTAATCATATGAGGCTCATTTAAACTGAAGAAATTAATACGTTTGTTATTGGCTACTGTATAAGTTAGGCTGTTTTGTATTTTGTATTGTTTTCGCACTCATGCTCCTAAATACATTTTCCAGTTCGCACACATCTATTTTTAGTCGCAAATGCGAGTGAAATGCTCGCACTGTCGAGCCCTGCGTCTGCTCAGACCCTGACGTGACGCTAAGCACTTTTCCACGTCAAAGACAGTTTTTACTAATACGAGCGCTGGCGTGGATTTAAGCGTACGCATACTCTACGATCAAATCTGAGCGTACACAAGCTTTATAAACGAGACCCTGATGCCTTCAGACTCACTATTGTAATCTGTTTCTGGACCAGTAGGTGGTGCTTAACACTGCGTTTTAAAGCCACCTCATTAGAAACGTCTTCAAATAAGACTTTTCTACACTATTTAAGAAAATGGAAGACTTTTTAAAGCCACATGCATGTCACATGACCCACTGTTACACTTATTAAGGCCCACTTGCCATTACATGTTTTAAACAGTAATATCTTAGTCTGAACCTAAAGCAATCTTGACAAACTATATCTCGTTTGAAAGCTTAAAGACTCTAGTTTTCATATTTGGTGACTGATTTTTGAAATATTTTACACAGCAACTGTAATTTATTAATTTGTAAGTAGAGTACTCATCAGACTCAGAGAGCGAGTTCTGACCTTTACTTTGAAATAGTGATACATATATAAAAATCATGAAAAATCTCCATTCATGTTCATGTCAAGTCTTCAAAATATAACATTCATTCTATTTTTTGAGAAAAAAGGTCTAAAAGTGTTTCGAATATAAAGAAAAAAACAATAGGTTCTCAATTTTTGATGCAGCATGAACAATAACGTACGTCCAGGGTTCTCGTCGCATGTCTTTGTGATGTGATGTCTACTTCATAAATATTGAGAAAAGTATGGAAAAACATGTTTCAGATCACTCAAAGCATATATGGAAGTGTATGGTCATCTAGTGGAGAAGCCCTTATATGGTCACTAATGGGGTTTGATGGTCATCTAGTGGAGACGCTCTTATATGGTCACTAATGGGGTTTGATGGTCATCTAGTGGAGACGCCCTTATATGGTCACTAATGGGGTTTGATGGTCATCTAGTGGAGACGCCATTATATGGTCACTAATGGGGTTTGATGGTCATCTAGAGGAGATGCTCTTATATGGTCACTAATGGGGTTTGATGGTCATCTAGTGGAGACGCCATTATATGGTCACTAATGGGGTTTGATGGTCATCTAGTGGAGACGCCATTATATGGTCACTAATGGGGTTTGATGGTCATCTAGTGGAGACGCCCTTATATGGTCACTAATGGGGTTTGATGGTCATCTAGTGGAGACGCCCTTATATGGTCACTAATGGGGTTTGATGGTCATCTAGTGGAGACGCCATTATATGGTCACTAATGGGGTTTGATGGTCATCTAGTGGAGACGCTCTTATATGGTCACTAATGGGGTTTGATGGTCATCTAGTGGAGACGCCCTTATATGGTCACTAATGGGGTTTGATGGTCATCTAGTGGAGACGCCCTTATATGGTCACTAATGGGGTTTGATGGTCATCTAGTGGAGACGCTATTATATGGTCACTAATGGGGTTTGATGGTCATCTAGTGGAGACGCTCTTATATGGTCACTAATGGGGTTTGATGGTCATCTAGTGGAGACGCTCTTATATGGTCACTAATGGGGTTTGATGGTCATCTAGTGGAGACGCCCTTATATGGTCACTAATGGGGTTTGATGGTCATCTAGTGGAGACGCTCTTATATGGTCACTAATGGGGTTTGATGGTCATCTAGTGGAGACGCTCTTATATGATCACTAAAGGGGTTTGATGGTCATCTAGTGGAGACGCCATTATATGGTCACTAATGGGGTTTGATGGTCATCTAGTGGAGACGCTCTTATATGGTCACTAATGGGGTTTGATGGTCATCTAGTGGAGACGCCCTTATATGGTCACTAATGGGGTTTGATGGTCATCTAGTGGAGACGCCATTATATGGTCACTAATGGGGTTTGATGGTCATCTAGTGGAGACACTCTTATATGGTCACTAATGGGGTTTGATGGTCATCTAGTGGAGACGCTTGGTACTGTGCCCAAACACAATCTCACTCAAAGCTCATTTTTTGAGATATCAACCTCAAATTTGGAACACAACTTGTTCAGATTTTTGGTTTTGATTTTCTAGCAGTTTTAGAGTAAAACAAGTTATGTAAAATATATACTGTATTTTATATAAAATATAAATATTAAAATTTTTTACATTTTATATTTTCATAAACTTAAACTTCCATAACTTTTTTGTAATATACTTTTTTAATAACTTTTTTCACCTCTACAATAATCTGCCAAGTGTCTACTTCAAAAAGAGACCATCCTTAAGTCTCTGCTCCAAAGCATTCAAAATGTATAACAATTTAAGTTGGAAATGTCATTTTCAGGCCTGTACTCAAAAAGTGCAACCAACAGTTAACAGGTTAAGCAAGAAAACGATGACGTGATGGAGAGCACCTGCTTGAGTCGGTCTCCGTGTATCTCCTGGATGTATTTGAGGAAGGCTGTGGTCCACTGCAGCGTGGTGGCTTTATCGGTGTCAGCGTAACAGAAGGGCACCAGCAGGTTTAACTCGTCACAGCACAGACGGATTCTCCTCCTGAGGTCACAGAGTGAGCAAACATGCTTCACGTAATCTCTGCACAGGTTAAACAATAAGTCTGCAGAGCCCACCTGCGGTCGCGCTCCTTTCTGTTGTGTACTTCTTTGCGCTGAGTTCGGTCCATGAGAGGTCTTGTCCTGCATCGTTTAGTCCCGGACATACCGGCGTACCAGTTCTCCGAGTCCTGCATGATGTTAGCTGACCTGAGAGGCCTTGTGCGGACGCGCTTGATGGGGTGCGCAGCGTTATCCAGCGCCTCACCTGCAGCGACAAGAGAAACAATGCAAACACATCTCTGCGTTTCATGCCTTAAAGAGATACTCCACCCCAAAATGAAAATTTTGTCATTAATCACCCATGTCGTTCCGAACCCGTAAAAGCTTCGTTAGTCTTCAGAACACAATTTAAGATATTTTGGATGAAAACCGGGAGGCTTGTGACTGTCCCTTTGACTGCCAAGTAAATTGCACTGTCAAGGTCCATAAAAGTATGAAAAGCATCGCCAGAATACTCCATCTGCCATCAGTGGTTCAATCATAATGTTATGAAGTGACGAGAATACTTTTTGTACGGAAATAAAACAAAAATAAGGACTTTATTCAACAATTAGGCACCGTAACGTCTCCTCTGTGTCAGCGTAGCACCATTTTGGAGATTATCCCCTGGACGCAAAATGCATACACCCTTCTGTATCAGCCATGCCACTAGGGTGCGCTGTTTGTGTTCAAATCAGAGCGTAAATCGACGAAGAAGATGCATCCCTGTGTCCAGGCTGATACACAGAGGAGACGTTATTGTGCCTAATTTTTTAATAACGTCATTATTTTTGTTTTATTTCCATACAAAAAGTATTCTGGTCGCTTCATAAAATTATGATTGAACCACTGATGGCAGATGGAGTATTCTGGCGATGCTTTTCATACTTTTATGGACCTTGACAGTGCACTTTACTTGGCAGTCAAAGGGACAGTCACAAGCCTCCCGGTTTTCATCCAAAAATATCTTAAATTGTGTTCTGAAGACTAACGAAGCTTTTACGGGTTCGGAACGACATGGAGGTAAGTGAAAAATGACAAAATTTTCATTTTTGGGAGGAGTATCCCTTTAAAACAGTATGCAACAAGCAGGCTTTATACAGCCCAATGGAAAGCATATTTACTCCGTCTAATAGGGCTGGGTTTTGACACAAATTTCACGATTCGATTCTCATTCACAAGCTTGCGATGCGATTCGATATCGATTATTTTGGATATGTATCAGGTACAGTACATGCCAAATTTTCTCAAGGAAAAATAATCTCTCAACTAATGCTGTACAATACACATGAGAGTCAGCTGGTACTACATTACTATAATATTGAAGGTTAAAATTACACTTAATGAAGTTTTTAAAATAATAGTTACAATTACATAATATTTCTACTTCAATTATTTATTTTTTTAAATATAAACATAATGGTGGCTGTCATAAAAACTTGATGGATTTATTCAAACATAAATTAAACATTGAATGAATATGTTATATGGTGCATATATTTAGAAAATGCCCCTCTCTACAGTTTATTTTATATCTGACTAATGGGTTTATAGTAGAGATCGACCGATATATCGATTTACCGATATTTTTCCCGATATTTAAGCATTTTTCCATAATCGGATATCGGTTTTGTAATATCGGATTTTCCGATAAACGGCGCCATCTTGTGGGCGTTTTAAGAATTGCACGCATGATCGCCATTACAGCGCATCTGAGGGGAGACGAGACAACGGCGTGCACAGGTAAAGTATTACTTGCTTTGCTGTAATTAGTACATTTTATTTAACATAGCCATTAATGCACAAATTAGATGTGATACATATGCTTGATATGTAGTTTATGCAGCTTGGCTCTAAGAAATAGACGAGTCACGTAAGATAATCCGTCAAGTCCTGTCCCAATAAAGACGTAACTTTGCATGAATTAAATAATACAGCCATGAATGAGCGCAAGTTGGCAGTAAAAGCGCTGAATTAAATTCTCTCTCTGTTGTATATTTGCTCATCATTAGTCTCGTGAAGCCGCTTCATATTGCTGTTCACTCAGTGGGTTGATGCTCAGGAAATGCTACAGCACGGCCACCGCATGTAACTTTTAAAAATATTCACGATTAAAACACCGTAATTATATAAACATTTACTATATAACCATCAATTCCCTTATAAACATCCTAGTAAACACAACTCCAGTGTTTCCCACACATAGACTTTACCTGGGCGGGCCGCCCAGGTATATTAACGGCCGCCCAAGTATATTTGGTGACACATTTTTGTTTTTATTACTATTATTATCTTACACTTTTTTTTTTTTTTTTATCCACCCGAGATAATGAAACCATCCGCGATCGATTAACTAGTTGAAAATCTCCCCTCGCCCGACGCGTTTCGTACTGCTGTGTGCTCAAGAACTGTCCACACTCCCTCAGACAAGCTCTCTCTCTTTATCTGTGGCGGGCCGCAACAATATCCACCGCCCGCTGCCATCAGCTCCCGCCTCTCACACACAAGAGCGCGACTTTCAGTATTTAGCAACTTTCAGACCCTTTTGGCGGCTTTTTCCCCACAACAGGTACATACTGACAAACCTAGCGACTTTTTTTGAAAAAACCTTAGCTATCGTTCAATTGGAAGGTGTCTCCAGTAACGTTACTGCCCCGCGAGCGCGAGGTCTGACTCTCCCGGCGCAGTGTCGCCTCTCTCGGCGTCTATTCTGTGCAGTGAGCGGCAGTGAAGCAGCGCATTCATTTGGCCGTAACGCAGCAAAATCATCAGTAAATCATTTACAAAACAGCGTTTCCAAGCACCTGTCGCTTACTGACTGTTTGGACTTTTAAATATGAACATAATTCGTCTGAATATGCTCATAGTTTGTTACTCAGACGCAGGCAGTGCGCTGAATGAGACAAAACCGTAATACAGCCAAAACCACCGCATATAGTGGCTTTTTAGTGTAAGTTAGATGTATATTGATTTTATCAGACGATGTTGCGATTATAAATCAGGATTTAAGGAGTATAGTGAGAGTGATTCCTGGTTAACATGTAAAATTAATGGTTCCTGTTTACTATTTATACTTGTTTTATGTATGACAACAGAAAGTATAATGTGAACAGCTTTATTGGCATTGTTGTATTAATTACAGTATGTGACATTTAGAACAGATCTTAAGTGCCAAAACTCGTCTGAACGCAAACTTGACACAATGACATGCTAATTAACGTGACGTCACCTGCCGCCACAAGTTTTATTTATTTTTTAATTGGTGAGAATTACTTTTACGTGCTTTATTTTACCTGTTTTTTTTTTTTACCTCATCGAAGATTTTATTTTTAAACAAAAACTGTTTAGTAACAGTGCACTTTTTTATTTTTTGTACTCTCAGACCCCACTATTTATTGGTGTATAAATAAGATTTGTTTTGTTTTCTATGCAAGGAGGGAGTGATTGTTATAAATAAAATGGTTTGTTCAGTTCAGTGGTGTAGTAATCATTGTGTCAAAAACACAAGTATAACAGTAAATAAATATCGGTTCTGCATATCGGTTATCGGGCACATAAACAAACAAATTATTGGTATCGGTATCGGTTCTAAAAAATCAATATCGGTCGATCACTAGTTTATAGTCACCGAATATTTTTTTCTGAGGTAAATGTGACGTTACGTGACATTGTTTACAAGCCTGTATATTGACGTCTTTGCGCGGCTGAAACACTGATTGAGAGATTACACGAGACAGGGTACGGATTGTAAAGTTGTACTCTTTCTTTAACTTACCTTCGTTTGTTTAGTCATGTTTATTTAGTGCTGAAACTGGTATTAATGTGAAGGAGATGATCAGTTCATGTCTGTTGAACTGAGGTGCTCTGTCACGTCACATCAAACAGCGCCAAAACAGCATTTATTGTTTGAATACTGCAATACAATGCACGGAATTTGAAATATGAGACTTTGTTTCATATTAAAAGTACCAAAGCACAATGCTTATTGCGATATATTGGATGGGAGGTGCCCCTCAACGTTATGTCCATTAAAGGAAAACACCACCGTTTTTCCATATTCCTATATGCGTGGACTCAATCGCTGTCGCGCGCGGCGCCACTATACTAGCGTTTAGCTTAGCACCATTCATTCCTTAGGATCCAAACAGGGATGAATTTAGAAGCCACCAAACACTTCCATGTTTCTATTTAAAGACGGTTACATGAGTAGTTACTAGGGATGGCTCGATACCATAATCTTGGCTTCGGTACGATACCAGAATGTAATACCTCGATATCGATACTAAATCGATACCATAGGTGACAAATAAAAAGTGAACTAAAAAAAAAAAAAAAAAAAAAAAGTGAATGATCATCATATTTATTAATCTTGGTTAATGTTAGGTATGTGTTTAATGCATAAAGTATTTATCATTTAAATGTATCCATTTATCATTTATAAATAATTATTGACCTACATTTATAAGTGCTGTAATACTGTTAATGAATTATAACAAATGTTTCTTTAAAGTGTTATTCTAACAATCAAAGCAATATTCAAAATCACGTTATTATTTCTCACCCTCAGATTGTTTTCAGATTTCAGACTTTAAATATAAATCTCTCTATCTCTCTCTCGGCTGCTTCATGTTAGCAGACACATTCCCTTCATATTATTGATACTAAAATTAGTATCGCAAAAAAAATTGTTTCATTCAATTTAAATTAATATTTGATTGTGTGAAATGCAAGTGCAAATATCATGTGACCAAAACGTCACTGCGTCACATTTTCGTGTTTACTGCATCACATCTTATGTATGTGCGTTGATCAGTTGTGAATAAAAGTAAAAATTAAAGTCCATGTAACGTCAATATTAAATGTGTGTTCTGAGTTTGTCACACCACAGAAAAATGTGTTATTAACCACCCAGCCAAATTTGAATGCTAAAAAAACACGCCAAGTAAATAAAGGTAAATAAGGTATCAAAATCTTGAAAAAATAAAACTCTCAAACGCTGGGGGCGTGTCCACTGGCGGCGCTGAAGCCACGCCCACTCGCGGAAGAGCTGCCGTCTCTCTCAACCGTCTTCCTCTGCAGCTTATTTAATAAGGAGACCGAGCTGTTTTGTAAATGATCGCAGCCAGGTATTATGCATTTACGTGACGAAGGCATAGCTAGCTAGCAAACTGTAGGCTGTAGTAACTAACAGTAACTCGCGATTGAGCCGTGAACCACTGATGCTAATGCGCTCTAGTTATTAGGTGTGTTCGACTTGAAGCAGCGCTGCAGAACGATCAGTGTGTGACATCAGAATACCGCGAGAGCGATTGGAAAGCATCAGGTGCATCCGCTCTCTGTAGCTCTCACAGTACTTTGATGTCACACACCGGTCGGTCTGCAGCGCTGCTTCAAGTGAACACACGTCTTATAGTGTTGGGGGCGGGGCCGGTGGCTCGATTGCATCATCGAGTCATGATTTAGCCCCGCCCAAAAAACGAAAAAAATCACGAAAATGGTAAAAAACTGTTTAACGGTCTAACTCCACAATTAATTACTACATAGTTCACAGTCTTTGTAACATGTTTCAGCAATGCATTTCTAACATTTATAATGTGTTTACTAACAATTCTCAGAATTGACTTTACACGGACTTTAAGTATGAATAATGCACTAACCTGTCGATCTCTCTAACCTTCCAGGATGAGCAAGCGACAAATGCTTAGCAAGATTTGATGTCTTGCCTCCTGTGGTCAGTTCGTTCACCTTTATCATCTGTTTTGTATGCAAAGTAATGCCATATTTCACTTCTACTGTTCTCTTTATTTATTAATTGATAGAGTTTAATCTGTTGACTTTTTACATTTGGGAAGCACTGCCACCTACAGGTGCACTTCGCAACAGCAGCGTATGAAATACCGAGCAAAATTATGATATCGTGCCATTTGAAATATAATAGATACCGGTATTTTTCCATCCCTAGTAGTTACACAAGTAAGTATGGTGACACAAAATAAAACATGGCAGCACTTCGACCTCGAAGTGCTCTTCCGCCACACATTATAGTCATAATTTTTATCCGCTTAGAAAATCGCCAGTTTATTTTATTCTCGGAGCACAGTATAGCTCAAATACATAGTCTAAGTCAAGTATACTTTAAGTATATTTCTGAGAAGTACATCAAAAGTAGACCTATTTTTTTTGTTTAAAAGAAGTATACTAATAGCACACTTGAATAAACTTATTTTTCGTAAGGGTTGGAACAACACGAAGGTATCACTTGCTAATTTGATAGAATGAATAATAAGTCAATAAGCTGATTGTTTATGTGTAAGTGAACTGGAGAATCTTACTCTTCAGCGTGTCTGTGGTTTGCTGGTCAGCAGTGTCTGTGTAAATGACCAGCGGCGCTCTCATCACAGTCTCTGAGCCTTTATCTGCTCTGAAGCTCACCGTCAGCTCTGTAGACTGCTGCCCACCCTACCGTGAGAGAGAAAGACCTGTCTCATCACCAGCAGAAAACACTCAGAATCAGATACAAACACTGCGTCTGAATGAGATCAGCACTCACCGATTTGAACAGACGTCCTTCGTATGGATACGTGCCCTGTATTTTCACCCTCGTGTCTGGTTTGCTCCATTTCTCTATGTGTGCATGTGTGGCTATCCCTGAAGTGTTTGTGGAATGACAAAGCACTGATACAAATCTGGAAGACAAATTATTAAACATCAAAATTGAGACAGCTATGAGTAAAAGCAGGGATTTTCTATTTATTTATTTTTGTCAACCAAACCTAAAACGGGGCTTAATTAATCATATCATAAAACAGCTTTGTGTGGTTTTCAAACAGCAAAAGCCTGCAATTTATTCTGTGTTTATTTCCACGTGAGCCGCTTATGGTGTTTTCAGTGTCTGGCTAGGGTTGACATAATAGATTACTTTATTTTAATCAATCTTCTATCTGATGAACCAATATCGATTCTTAAAACGCGTATACGGGACGCCTAAATTTACTTCACTATATTACAATTAAATCCTAATGTAATCATGACAAACTATATATCATTGGAAAGGTCTAAGTCTCCTAAATAGATATGTTACCATTTTTTGTTGTTACAAATTATGTAGTAACAGTAATAGATTAATTTATGACAAGAGTGCGCCAAGCGTCTATGATAAATCTACATCTTTGTCACAAAATGTCTTTATTTCCCCATCACATGTTTTAGCAATAATCATAAGTTATATATCATTTGAAAGCTTAAAATCTCTAAATTCATCCTGTGCAAACCAATTTGAAATCAAATATTGTGTTACCATAGAAATGATGCTTTAAAATGTTTTAGCAGGCTCCTCCCCCTTAGCCGCGGTGTCATATTACACAATATATTACGGTCTTTTGGAATCAAAACTTCTTATAATCTTTACAAAATACATATCGTTGGAAAGGTCTGAGTCTCCAGATTCCATATTTGGTGGTTATTCTGTTATAGATGTAATATTGAGAGAGAAAGTGATAGATTTGTGACAGAAGTGCATTGGAGTTTGGCTGTTTGTGGTATAACGTCTAAACAAAATTGCATATGAATCTACGTTTTTTTATATCAACTTCAAATTTGGAACAACTTATGTAGACGTATGGCTTTAATTTTATAGCAATTTTGGATTTTTAACTATTTTTGTAACTATTTATTTTATATAAAATAAAATAAAAATAGTATAATACATTTTCTTTACAATAAATTTAAAAATCTATAACTTTGTAATACTTTAATTTTATTAAATGATTTCACTTCTGTAATAATCTGCTAATTGTCTTCTTTAAAAAGAGACCAACCTTAGGTCTGCAATCAAAAGCGTTCATGAATTATAATAATTTAAGTTTGAATTCTCGTGAATTTTCAAAAATGGGCGGATGACAGTTAATTAAATCCCAAGAACAATCTTTTAGTCTGTGCTGTTTTCAGGTGATAGATAATTAAAACCTTCCTAAACATTATGTGTAGCATGTCTCCAATTCAACCATTTCTGTGTGCTTTGTTACTTTTGATTAGAAATAAAGTCTCAGCTTTCAAATTCTGTCATTTTATTACAAAATTGTGTCTCAAATCTGTGACAAGGTTCAGTTCAGGTCTGTTCCAACCATTAAAAGACATCAATAAAACAATATGTCATGCAACATTATATCTACCTCAGGAAAGCCATTCAATGTCCACAGCTATACATACAAATATTAAATAGCCGCATTATGTGCAATCGAAATATTTGCATTCAATAATGCTGATTATACCTGTTTGTTTTAAATATATAAACAACATATTGTATACACATACAGCATGTACAGAAACTGGTTTATGTATAAATACACAAATTGTCATCCAAAATCAGAATCTGACCGTCTGAAACTGGAGTTTGTTGATACTTCAATAACGTATTTAAAGAACAGATCATTGTGCTATTACTAGAAGAACCTATATATTGAACATGTTATATATTGTGATATGTGCAAAGTTTGGTGAAGATCTGACAAATGGCTTATACTGTCAAAACACACAAGGTTTACATATAGACTCGGTTAGTTATGTGTAAAATAAAAGTAAACAGCTGAGAGGAACGGATGCGTGCCTGTATATTAGATGCGTGCAGCTCTTAAAGGGACAGAACTAAACATGCAGCCGACTGTCATTAAAGGGATAGTTCACCCTAAAATTTAATTTGTCATTATTTACTCACTCACATGTTGCCCCAAACCTGTATTAATTTCTTTCATGTGCTGAACACAAAATAAGATATTTTGAAGAATGTGGGTAACCAAACAGTTGCTGGTCCACTTGATTGTAGGATAACTTTTTTTACTATGGAAGTCACTTATGTTCAGCAGAAGAAAGAAACTCAGGTTTAAAACTAATTTTGAGTGAGTAAATGATGGTATTACTATAAAACACTGACAGAATCGACAGACAGGTGACAGCATTTTTATTCTTTAATGCTAAAACAACAAAACACAAAGAGAAAGAAATAACTAACTACTCTTGACTGAAAAAATAATAGGAATCAATCTATATAGTGATTTATTTGTATATTTGTTCACTCAATTTCTTGAATGCTCCTGCTAAATATGCCTGTTGTACCTGAAAATAAAACACTGTTTATTTTATTTGTATATTATGTGTATTTGTAATGTGTATCTTTGTTCTTATTTTTTAATAACGAAGATAAATGACAAAGATTTTTATCTTCACCCACTTTGGGCTAAATATCCACCATTCTTTATTATATTCTGTTACCTTGAAAGGCTTTGTCTTTATAATAGGGAAATTAGTCTGGCCATACTGCTCAGACAAAATAGTAAAACTAACATGACAAAGAATTGTGATAAAATCATAAAATATTGATATATTTTTCAATCACAGAACTGACCGGTTTTGTGACCGCACTTGCACAAACTGCATTGAAATCATTTTCCAAAATTTCATTTGTGTGGAAATATTTGCCAAGTGTGTAAACAGCCATTAACGCTGAAGACGGACACAAAGAAAAGAAAATGCTGTAGCAGCCCGAGCAAGCTCAACGTTCACATGTGAAATATGGAAGGGAAATCCTAAATATTGAATTAGGAGTGGGGGTTTATATGAATGTATTTCTGAGGGGTTTTGAGAAAAGTTTAAATTGCATTTTCTTCTCATCTTGCCTCTGCATGTATAAAAAACAAAGCACTGCAGCTTAAGGATCAGGTTCAATTGATGAAGATTTTTACTCATCAGGAAGGATGTTGCCAGCCCTTCCGCTCAATTGGCAGTTGTGCTGCTCCTTAATATTCAGTGGGTGCTCCTAAAATTTTTTTGGTGCTCCTAACTTCTTGAAGTTGGGAGCACCAGTGCTACCAAGTAAAAAAGTTAATTTCGAGCCCTGACTTCATCTTTAATATTTGGCCATTTCTTTAGGACAGAAATGCTATAGCCGCTGTAATTACATGAATATGTGGACATCAAAATGTGTAAACTCAGAGTGATGGTTTGAGCTTTTATTTTGAAACCGTGATGTATTCTCCTGTGTTTGTGTAGATTTATAAATGATTTACCTTACAAAGCTGATGAAATGGCTGAGTGATGCACGTACGTAACCTACACGCATGTAAATAATTAAAGCATATACTGTGTTAGAACTGCATCGCATATAATTATTTAATTAAATCACGTTTGTGAATTCACAATTATGCTTAATTATGATTTTTAAATGGGTTTAATATATCACGCAGCCTTGGAAAATAGTCTAATAATGTGTTTTATGGATTTTCGTCCGTGAAATGCGCCACTTACGGTATTTTGCCAGTTAGTCGACGCGAGCAAAATTAAGTTGACGAATCGTGACAGCCCTAGTGGCATGTGTACCTCTTCTCCAGGCAGACGCGAGCAGCTGGGCTGGGTCTCTCCTCCAGGGGCCGCTCATCGGCCCTCTCGTCCTCGACACACTGGACTCTGCTCAGCATGGAGCCGGGCCCCTCGGCGCCGCTCACAGGCGTCGTGTTCGACTCGCTCAGCAACAGCATCTTAATGTCCTGCAGGTCCACGGGCCCCGTGTCGCTGGACCCCGCCGATGTCCCCTCAGGCTCCTCATACAAGCTTTCTTCAAGCTGTGAAAGGCCCGAGCTGTCCGTCTCGGTCACCTGAGCATCAATGTGGCTCTGAATAATGTGCTGTAAGTACTCTACCTCGGTCATCTCCACCAGGCTGAGCTCTGAACCTTGACCCACAGGCTCATAGACATCTGCAGGGTGTTGACTCTTACAGGCCATCGATGCGCTCATCCTGAAAGACATTGCAGAACATACATCAGTCCAATCTGCTATAAAAACAGATCTCTCTGCATGTGTGTCTCATCCGGTTTAACTCAGCATTAGCGGTACTCAACATTACAAAGTAAAAGTAGCTGTGTTAACTTTAAGCGGATCCCTAACTCTGTAAAATAAATGCAGTGTTGCCAGCTATTTTTCAGGGGAAGTTACTAAAGGAAGCTCAATTTGTTGCTAAAAGTTACTAAATGATGTTGCGAGGTCATTGTGCGATGACGTCATTGCGTAATTACGATGCAAACCTGCATCAAATCTTAGCACAAATATATTTTATATATGTTAATTTAGATTTGTCTGTAAAATAACATAACGTAATATAATATTACAATTTTAATGTATTTTTAAATACAACATTGACTTATTGAACACTTACTAGAGCTGCACGATTAATCGTTAAAAGATCGCGATCTCGATTCAGATACCCACACGATCTAATTTCTGAATGACCACGATTCGCCCGTGTCTATTAAAACTTTGAAAAAATCATACGGGAACATTCAGATCTGCATTCTGCTGATCCAGAGAGCAGACCGTTAACATGTTTAGGTAAGAAAAAGCTTCACAAACAGTCTTTTCAACTACACAGTATTATTTCTGTCTTACAGTCATTCATAGAAATACTGGGATAAAAGTTTATAGTTCGGCTACAAACATTGATGTCTATGGTAGCGATCAAAATAGAGCCACTCATCTTTTGAAAGCAGCTGGCGCTTCAAATAACGTTTGTGTCGATTGCATCATTTCTCCACTAGGTGGCGACACGTGACTGTTAAAAAATGTGTTTGTTATTGAATCATTCATTCGAGATTCGTTCAAAAACACTGATTCATCCATTAATGAAACAAGTGAGGTATGAGTGAGTCATTGAATCATTAATACAAACCAATTTTTCATCATTTTAATTCTAAAAGTTGGTGTATTAAATACACTATATTTTAAATACATATACCCCGGGTTTCACAGACAAGGCTTAAGCCTAGTCCTAGACTAACATGTAAATCTGAGCCGTTTCAACTGAAAGAAACTCACATCGACTGATCTTAAAATATATCAGTGTCTTTGTTTTGTCTCAAGATGCACACCAGTGATGTTTTTTTCTAAGCATGTTTATAAAAATAGCTTAAATGTCTTAATTGAACTATGATCTAATCCTGGCTTAGTCTAAGCCCCGTCTGTGAAACCTGGCCATACTGTATTATATATTAAAATGTTTAATAATTCATTTAAATTAAACACTTTTAAATAGACTGCAGCAATTAATATTTTGTCACACATTATTTTGTTTAGTTCAGAATCGTGATCTCTATTTGAGAAAAAAAATCGTGATTCTCAGTTTATCCAGAATCGTGCCGCTCTAACACTTACACATTTTTGAAGAATTACAATTTAAGTTGTTTTTTTGTTATTAGCTAGTAAACCAGTAAAACGACACATTCTGAACAGTTATAAGCAGTGTATTAGTAGTTAGTTAGTGTGCTACACTGTAAAAGTAGGGCACAATCTACTATGTTAATGTAGAAGAATTTTCTGTATTGATTTTTCTTTTTTTTTTTACCTGCATTTTAAAAGACGCATTGTATTTTGTGTTTTCATAATAGATAACACATAATGTCCTGAAAATTACTAGTACCTTTTCCATTTTTCTAGATATTTTTAGTTTTTACAATGTACTAACTGATCAACAATCGCAGGTACAAGCTAAGGTGTATCACAAATGATCAATTATTCAATTATTATTAAATTGAACAACTGCAAATAGCAGCTAACTTAACTCATGTGATGTGTGTACTGCTAGGCATCCTCATTTTGTGTAATTTAGATGGAAATTGTTTGCCTTTTTATCGTTTAAATGTTAAAAATAGCTAAATTTGTTGCTAGGTGCTTTTGGAAGAAAAATTGGCTTGTGTAAGTTAGTGTGAAAAGTTGCTAAATTTAGCAACAAAATTGCTAAGTTGGCAACACTGAGTAGATGTAATACTACAGACATCAGCTAACATTAAAATACAGTAATTACTACAGTAAAACTATGGGAACATGGGATTTTTAGCCACTTTACGAAAATCCATCCATTCTTCAAACATCACATTAAACAAAAAGACTTTCTCTTCCTGATTTGCTATATTTAACAGAAGTAACAATTAATAATAGTAAACAATAAACCCATTTTCTTCAAATCAAGAGAGCTATTTTTAGCTAAAACACTTGTAATAACTGCTTGTTCCAGCGCCTCAGCTCCCGCGTTTCCCGCCTCACAGCCCGGACATCACCACACACTCATCACCACATTAATTATTAATATTAATGATGAAATTATGTCTCCAGACCATGAGACAGAAGTAGATCGTGAAATCAACCGTGAGGAACTGAGTTAAACGGTAAGAGATTGAAGTCTTTACCTGACACACAGCTGCTCTGATCCGAACACGATCGACGCTCGTGCGTTCTTAGTGACGTCACACCCCTTCGTCGGTTTACTTTTCGTGATTTTATTTTTTTTTTGTGGAAAACCATAATTAAATCCCAATGACGCGATCTGTTTCAGGACTGCAACCTATATTTTATTTTTTTATTTTTTTTTGGACCGCAAACCCGCAAATAACTATTTACGGCATCATCCGCATACGTTACACCACAATAACCAACTCCAAATTAATTATTATCCAGAATTAATCATCGCTTTTGGACAAATCTTTGTGTGATATGCGAACACAGCCGTAAGGAAGAACATTCGCTCCGCTTCACATCATTTGAGCGCGTAAACAATCACGTGATTATACTGTATTTATTAATATTGTTCACGAGACCTTCATCAGACACAAGAACAACATGCATCTATCTGCGAGAAAGACACGTGACCATAAAGCGAAGAGTCTTTCACTTTTGTTACTTAATGTTGAGAAAAAACATTTTACATTAATAATTCTGAGACAAAAGCTTATGTCATGGGCAAATGTTGTTTCTTGATTAAAAATGATCATATGTTGTCACTGCTGATCTATAATAGATCAGTTCTGTATCCTAACTTTAAATCAAGAGATCCCAGAACATCTTTAATTAGTTGAACATCATTACTGAAGCCCATCATGACACATAATTCATTTAAATAATAATAATATTTTTTGTCTCACAATTGTTTAATATTTAACTTTTTGTTTTGCAGCCAGTGGTAAGTTTTGCTGTGTGACGCCCTAAACGTAACAATATATCATTCATCATTTAGCATAATTTATCAACGATTATGTAGTTTAATACAGTTTTTAGTTAATATATATATTGCTGTTTATGGAGCATTTTAAATAATTAAACGAGATTTGTTTTTATTCTTTTTTTTGAACATTTTCAGTGTTCTTAAATGCAATAATTACATTAAAATATTTTCTGTTTTTGCAAAAAAAAAAAAAAAAAAACTGTACTGTTGTAAAGTGTCATGAAAATCAATATAAAATCCTGTTTTTGAGACAGAAATAATTGAGTGAGAGAGAGAAACATGGAAATATAGAGAGAAAATGAAGTGAGATCCACATCTTACACGATTCAGAAAGTAAACAATCAAAATGAAGCCTTAAAAAGAGAAGCCATATACTTTAAACATGTTTTTATCTCAAAATGTCTTAAAGAACAGTTGAGTATCACAGTATAGCGAGATATAATCATCATATAATCAGTTTTTCAGCAAAGTTTGTCTTGATAGCTATTTGTATATTAAGAGTTTTTTCTCTTAATGTTTGCTATCACACCACAGGACAGATTTACAGTGCAGTAAGCTGTTTTTCAAAGGTTTCAAAGCTGTGTCCTCACTTTTCCGTCAGATATTGATTAATATGTAATAAATCAGGGAATATGAGGGGCAGCTGTCACTCTTAAAGGGGAGCTAACGCACACAGTTTCACCCAATCTCATGTTAATCTTGAGTACCTATAGAGTAGTACTGCATCCTTCATATCTCCAAAAATCTTTAGTTTGATCATATTTATAAAAGAAAGATACAGATTTATGATTCTCTCCGAAAAAAGCCGAGCTCCTGGAGGCGTGCCGTGTGGGCGGAGCTAAAGAGTGAAGGCGTGACGCGTGGGCGGAGCTAAAGAGTGGATACGTGTCGTGGGCGGAGCTAAAGAGTGGAGGCGTGTCGTGTGGGCGGAGCCAAAGAGTGGATGCGTGCCGTGGGCGGAGCTAAAGAGTGAAGGCGTGTAGTCTGGGCGGAGCTAAATAGTGAAGGTGTGACGTGTGGGCGGAGCTAAAGAGTGGAGACGTGTCGTGGGCGGAGCTAAAGAGTGGAGGCGTGTCGTGGGCGGAGCTAAAGAGTGACGAGCACTTGCTCCGATCGTCAACAAAACACAGACATTTGATGCTGTTTCACTCACCGTCTGCAGTTCTGAATCATGAGCGGGATCTTTTATAGCTGGGACCGCTCCATCTTTCAGTATTAAACGATGTGCAAATCCAGCGTCGAATTGGGCCTTGTTTATAAAACGCTCGTCAACAAAACACTTGAGAAACTCCATCGCTGCCCCGGAAAAACAAACTATATCCACTGTTCACGTAACGCTGGGTTCTTCGGGAAGCTGAACAAGGTTATCTTCCCCTCACAACCAAAAACACTCTTCTTTAGAGACGTTGTTCCCGAGCGAGTCCCGTGCAGCGCTGCCGATTGAAGCGTGTTGATTGGCTGCTCTCGCTCCGGTCGATGCGTGCAGGGGCGTGTTCTTCCGGGAGAAATGCCCATATAAGGAGTTCCGCCGTCGTTTACGTCATCAAGAACAACGATCGAAAAAAACTCTCCGAAACTTGTACGAATCCGGAAGAGAGATTTTTGGCACAGAATACTCTGTTATACGTCCAAATTCTTTTTTGAAACTTTGTCCATGCTTAGCATGAGAATCCAACTCTTTACCAGTGTAAACAACTCTGAATGCATGAAACAGCATTGTACCGCCCCTTTAAGGACCCCTGACACAGTCCTCCTCTGCAGAGACATCAGCGTCATGCTCGGCTCAGTTTATAGTTGATTTAAATCCTGATGTTAATGATAGATACCTTCAGAAAGCTTGGAGTTATGATTGATGATCAGATCTGCTTTATTCAGCATTAAGATCAGGTCATTTCTATCAGAACATGCTTCACATTCAAGCTCTTGTTCTGTCCAGACTGGACTAATGCAATGCTCTCTTAGCAGGTCTATCAAACCTTTACAATGAACCCAGAACCACCAGCTCGTGGGTTTTACAATAGAGGAGGCGCACTAATTGATCTGGGGATCCCTGCCAATTAATATTAGTATTTGCTTAATTGGCTTTTTGGTTGCTTTTAGTCAGAAAACGTAAAGAAAAGGTCTCATACAGCAAGTAGGCTTGCCGCGATAGACGGTGTTGGCGGTGATACCGGTGTTAAGCTGCAACACCGTTTACGTCACTTGCACCGTCCCTCACCGTCATTTTGATTTTTTTTATAGTAATAAAAATAATTTAGTTCAGTTAGAGGACACTACAATTAAAACTGAACGCGGCTGCTGAATGCAGCACACCGAACGAACGACAGTCGCGCATCTCAGATCAGATTTCATTTATCACACATGAGGAGAGTGAGTCGAGCTGACTGACGAGAAGAGTGAGGTGAGACAGACAAGACGATAGCGGAAGAGTTTCAAAACGAAATGTAAAAGTGCCTGTTTTAAAAATATTTTGGATTTTGAAAAGCCTGTTGACTTCTGCCATTAATCTAAGTCAGTGGTTCTCAACCTTTTTTTCCACCGGGCCGCACTATGGTCCAAGCGCAAGTATCACGGGCTGCACGCATGTCATTTACATATTACGTCATCAATACAAACCAACCAGATTTATAATATTATTTATAGCCTAAATATTCTGATATCTAAATGATTACATTTATTGAAATAAATAAGTAAATAAATAAATAATTCTACTCACAATAATAAAACACCTGACGCTGTCGGGAGCTGACCAATTTTGTAAAATTCTGCTGGAAAGGAGTAACAGCACAATGACGTTGCAGTCTGTAAGACGCGCGCGGAAGCGTGACTTGACGCGCGACACTGCAGCAAGTGTGCGTTCACAAATGAAGCCTATGTTGATCCAAATATGGAAAGCATTTTCGAGTTTAATAATTTGAGGTTCTCTCCAGAGATGTTTTGCCACATGTCTGTAATTAAGGATGATTGCTGGGTGTTTCTTTTTCCCTGAACATCTTCAAGTGAGTGGCGCGGGGCGAACCGAGAGTCCAGCACTCTCTTCACTGCGGATGATGATGCTATTCTTGTTTGAATGCGTTCCTTCGCTGGCATTTACCACATTTCGTTTTCTCCCTTAACAAATTTGTTCATTCTGATGCTCAGTTTTACAGAATGGCTGCTGATGACTATTTGAATTGAATTCTGCCAAAGTGCGCGCTTGTAAGTGTTCGTTAAATGCGTAACATTAATTACGTGAGTACATAGATCTGCTCATGTCTGAAAATAATATATGAAAAACTAAATTATTTTACATAACATTATAGCTTATATTTGTTTAGTAAATTCATTAATGTAAAAACTAAAATGAACTGTAAAACTGAAAGTTATTGTTTAATCGTGTTCAGCACATAGACTGTAACATTCAGCATGGTGGAGTGCATCTGGATTCATGACGGATTCGTTAGAACCACTGATCTAAGTGATAATGGAAGTTTTTTAAAACATTCGTTTCTCATTTATTTGGTTCCACAGTATGCTGATTTTTATTTTATTTAAACTGTGCATATTTCCCCCTATTATTTTACATAAAGGCGTATGCCGTCCGTGCCTCCAAACTTTCTTATTCGTTTTGCTAATAAATGTTCTACGTTTCATAATTATCTGTTCCTCATTCTTTACTGATTTTTAGTTTTGTATACCTATTTAAACTTTATAAGTTATTTGTTATTTTATATTAGGCATATAGCATGGTGTATTTTTATTCGTTTTGTTAATAAAAGTTATTTGTTCTACGTTGTATTTTGTTGTTGCTTGAATTTAATTCAAGCAATTGATGCAGAATTGCCGCTAATTTAAAAATGAAAGTAAAACGCGCACGGGGCTTTTATAAGCTATTTAAGCAAAGGAACGTGAGGAAAAGTGGGAAAACTCAAACGAACTAAAAACAAACAACTGCTTGACGCCGAATTGCGGTGAATTTAAAAGTGAAAGTAACAGGTGCATGGCGCTTACAGGCTATTTAAAAACGAAGGAAAGCTAGGAGAAGAGGGAAAACGCAAACGACCCCCCACCACGGTGATACCGGTATTATCGGTGTTGTCACACGTCGATTAACCGGTGGGAAAATTTCCTCACCGTCACAACCCTAACAGCAAGATAATATAAGTGGATCACTTGAAGCAATCCATCCCTTCTTAAAAGTCTGTGTTGTGTTATTCAGTCAAGTACTCCAGAGTGCACCCTGGACGATGGGGCGGGGCGACACATTTGGGCGGGGCGACACGTGTCGCTCCGCCCACCCCAATTCCATTGGTTTATAACACGGCAAATCTTATTGGTGTAGACCCGAGCATGCATTCCTTTGTGTACTATTTTGTAATTGATTTGGCCATATTATAGAAATATTATGTGCTAACTCTAGAATCATAGGCCTATCTTAATTATTATCTGTTTAGTAACATGGTAATTTTAGTCAGATGAAGTCATTGTTTACAAATAAACTCTTGATGACTTCACCTCCGGGTTCTTCAGGTTCATTCATATTTCCTTGAGGATCGGCAGGCCGCGGATCAGCACTAAATTGGGATTTTATACGCAAATTATGATAATTTAGATGCATTTTAGAGATGGACAAACACGAACATAAGCGGCTGATTTTACGTTTTAAAGCACAACCGTTTTTGTTGTTGTTTAAAGAGATGTTACGTTGCTCAATGCGTCACAAACTTGTAGGTTATAAAGTGATAATAAAATGTGTTCATGGCAAGCTCAGTGTTTCCTTGTTTATATCTTAATAAAATATTTGAGCCTATATTGATTCTCTTACCATTTTAAAGGTTCCTATAGTAAATAAGTGCCCATGACATCAGATATTAAAAATGACATTTCTGTATCCACACCCTCATTGCGTTTTCTAATCTGTGTACGAGATGAATTTAGATTCAGTTATTTTTTTAATTTTTTTTATTTATTTTTTTTGGCCTGTCAGTAGCACAGATAACACATGACAGTACATATGCGTGGCTATGCTATCATCATTCACAGCCTTGTTTCTTTTTTTTCCTTTTTCTTTTTTTTTTAATTAAATATATATTTTTTTATTATTATTATTATTTTTTTTTTATCTTTTTTTTTTTTATATTAATTAATTAATTTAATTTTATGTACCCTTTTACTTAACCACACTGTGACAGACAAGACCAGGGGACAGAGAAAACAAGAGAGAGAAAGAAGAAAGAAGAAAGAAGAAAGGAAAAATAAATAAAAATAAAATAAAAAAAAGGTTGTGGGGAAAGTCAACAGAGAAGGGGGATAGAGAGAGAGAGGAAAAAAAAAAAAAAAAAAAAAAAAGACAATTTGCTTCGATACCTGCTGACAAAAAGAGAAAACAACAGAAGAAAACAACCGAAGACACAACATCAGAGAGACTGCAGCAACAACCAACATCTGTATGAATCACAATAAATTCTAAATGTTAAATGTTATTGAGCAGCACACATAACTAATATTACAAAATAGGTTTTGAAGCAACAGCAGATCAAGACAATGTGTGTCTGTGAGCACCTGTTTTTATACCAATGTGAATGCTTGAGTGTACACCTGTGTGTGTGAGCGCGCTTGTGTTCATAAGGTTCCTCCATGTAAATGTTTAATAGTGTGTGTGGGGAACAACAGCCCCATCCCGCAAGGCATGAAGCAGGCACGGGAAAGACCCGGGCCCCAAACATCCGGAGGCCCCCCAGGGCGCGGGACCCCCAGGAGAACCACCGCAGGGACAACCGCGGCCTCCACCCAGAAAAGGGCAGAGGAGAGCCCGAAGGTGGGACCTCCGACAGCCACAGTGTAGGCGCCCCAGGGTGCCGTGGCGGCAAGCCCGCAGGCTCCACCGGCAGCCGACCACACCAGGGCGGACCGGGCCCTGGGCCCGGAGACCCAAAGGACCCCCACCCCACCCCACACCCCCGGTGTGTGAGTGTGTGTGCGCGCGCTCTGGCTCACGCTGCATTCACACGGGGCGTCGGCATCAACGCTTGACGGAGGGCGTGTCTGAAGCGTGGTGCTGACGCGCCGTCATAGTTACAACAACCAATCACATACTTCTCTGGTGTTGCATGAACGGGATTGGGTATTTGCATGAGGCGATCTGATTGGCTGACGCCTCCGTTGGCGCTTGAAAAGTTGCGTCAGCACCACGCTTCAGACACGCCCTCCGTCAAGCGTGAGCCAGAGCGCGCACACACACACGTCACACACCGGATGTGTGTGTGCACTCAGATCACTTGGACATGGTTGTGTACAAGAGGTAAAAAACGATATAAATACTGTTGGTTTTCTCACACAAACCGCTCGTTTCGTGTCTTAGGCCATCAATGTGTAGTTACGATGGGGAATTGTTTAATTTGGATTTCTCTGTGCATGTTCTTTTTCCCTCTTATAGAGACAGTGACCTATACCTGCCATTATATGACTGACAGACTAGAACGGTTTGACCTAAAAACATCAAAATTGGATCTACTGAAGAAAAAAAGACACCTACATCTTGGATGCCCTTGGGGTAAGCTGATAGATACCACATTTTAATTTCAAAGTGAACTATCCCTTTAACGCGTTTATTGCAACTATATTTCATCACTTTGTCATCAAACAACCAGACTAACAAATGGCTAACGAATAGCCCGTACCGGGGAAGAGCCTATAGACACTTACAATTATGGGCATAATTTCGACAACCTGCGCGAGTAATAATTTATTAAAAAACGTTATTATTTTCTCATAGCTTAATATTGATTAATTCACATCTGCACTCACAGCTAGCCTACATCTCTGGCACATCGCCTGTTTTATTGAGCTGAGTTTTGGACAAGAGATGAAGTTGAAATTATATAGATATGTAAAGATATGACATTATTGCATATCAGTGTAGTATATGGTCTATTATTCTATTTGTTTTCATTGTTGTATTTTAGGGGTAATGTTAGCCATTTGTGAGTCTGGTTGTTTGATGAGAAAGTGATGAAATATAGTCACAATAAACGCGTTAAGAATGCACACAACTGTAGCAGCAGGAACTGATGACCACACGGTTTAATGTTTGGTTGACCAATCAGTGGAAAGGGGCGTTTTATTCCCGCCCACATGCAGAGATAACAAACTCAAGCTGTTTATTCATGTTTAGCCCTGAATGTAAAAACGGAAAATCAAGCATAATTCTTGTTTTTGCGTTTTTTTTGAAGAATTGAAAAACGAAAAAAGGAACCGTTTTCTTATTTTTCTGTTTTTAATATTAAATTAAAAAACTAATGATCGGAAGATACCCTGATTTCTAATGTTTTTGTATTCTATTTGTTTTCTTATTTATTATACAATTAACAAAAAGCAAAAAAACAGGCCTCTAACGCTAGCGTTTTGTGGTTTTCAAGTCATTATATTAATTATAAAATAGTTACATTTTTCTAATAATGTATTAATACTAAATATACAGCATATATTGCTTTTATGGATTGCTAGTCGAGAGTTAGGGTTGAGGGAACATAACACTGGGTAAAACATATCTATACATAAAACAGTTCATTTGTATTCTGATCATTTTTGGATCATTTAAGATGTTTAAATGTGAATATTAAAATCCTGGTGAATGTAAATGGATAGAGGTAACAACTAATTGTTTTATTTGTTCATTTAACTGTTTTTAAAAGACACACTGTTCTGAGATGAGAGAAATACAAACACGATTCCAAAAAAGTTGGGACACTGTACAAATTGTGAATAAAAACAGAATGCAATGATGTGGAAGTTTCAAATTTCAATATTTTATTCAGAATACAACATAGATGACATATCAAATGTTTAAACTGAGAAAATGTATAATTTTAAGGGAAAAATAAGTTGATTTTAAATTTCATGGCATCAACACATCTCAAAAAAGTTGGGACAAGGCCATGTTTACCACTGTGTGGCATCCCCTCTTCTTTTTATAACAGTCTGCAAACGTCTGGGGACTGAGGAGACAAGTTGCTCAAGTTTAGGAATAGGAATGTTGTCCCATTCTTGTCTAATACAGGCTTCTAGTTGCTCAACTGTCTTAGGTCTTCTTTGTCGCATCTTCCTCTTTATGATGCACCAAATGTTTTCTATGGGTGAAAGATCTGGACTGCAGGCTGGCCATTTCAGTACCCGGATCCTTCTTCTACGCAGCCATGATGTTGTAATTGATGCAGTATGTGGTCTGGCATTGTCATGTTGGAAAATGCAAGGTCTTCCCTGAAAGAGACGACGTCTGGATGGGAGCATATGTTGTTCTAGAACTTGGATATACCTTTCAGCATTGATGGTGCCTTTCCAGATGTGTAAGCTGCCCATGCCACACGCACTCATGCAACCCCATACCATCAGAGATGCAGGCTTC
>CM041816.1:1869992-1879992 GCA_023376895.1 Aspiorhynchus laticeps
GCCTCCGTGATGACCTATAGGTGCTCGGTGTGGACCTTCTACGGCCTTGATTTTTGTGGGTGTACTCTGAGCGTTTAGTGTGCTTTAGTTGTGCACTGTTAGTGTCTGGAGATCCTTCGGCTTTATCAGAAGCTAATTTCTCTTTCTTTGATTGGTTCAGGACTGCATTCGTGGCTTCCTCTGTGTTTAATACTTTCTCTGCACTTTCTTTATCTATAGCCTCACTTTCAATATCATCAAATGGCATATCCTGGCTTGTTTTTTGACAGATGCGTGGATCCCTATTCTGATGAATTATCGGACAGTAGGGTATGCTTTCTATGCTTTCCTCTTCATCAAAGCGTGTTGGTGACATTAGAGCTTTAGAAACGGAGAAATGCGCCATGGACACACCAATTGCTTCCTTCTGTAGGCGTAGATTTTCTGTCTGTTCTTCTAACTGCCTTTTCTGCTCCTCTATCTGCCTATTCAACTCTTCTAGAATTCGTTGCTGCTCAGATAATGTTGTAACTGAGGCGTTATTTTCACAGACAGTGGATTTGTGAGGTATAGCATTACTTGTGAGGTAATTTTGCATCTCCTCAAACATCGTCTCGTCCTCTGGATCATAAGCTATGTCACTGGTAACCGTTGAGGTCTCTTCTGTGTTTTTAGCCTCTGATGCTTTCGGTGTATTATTTCTGACAGTAACACCATTAGCAACTGCACTGTACTCTTCCTCAGGGTCGTATGGTCTATCATCATCATCCTCATGAGGCACTACAGATGGACCTTTAGGCTCCAAAACTTCAGCTGGACTGAACGAACCCACGACCCCATTAGGACATGCTGGATCATACTCCTCGGGATCGTAAGGCCTGTCATCACCTAATATCATTGCGTCATCATCTTCGCAAGTCTGTGGACAAATCTGAACCTTATCCGTTAATGAGCTTATCTTACACTCTGTGATATCTGAGGGTTGTTTCTTTTGCCGAAATAATGTGTTAAGGATGGTCTGAAGTGGGGTGGTATTGGTGGAGTCTTTGGATGGGCCGACAGTGACAGATAGAGAGGGATTTGACACGCTAGAGAGAGAAGATGAGGCACATAGAGAGCTGGCAGAGCATGATGGGTCTGGTAACCCAACTGAAGGTAAAGATCCAGCAGGATTTGAGTTGAGGAAGATGTCAGCATCACAAGCCTTTATGCTATGTTGTCCAGGATCATTTAGTGAGGTAGGATTACTGGTTCCCGAACACATCAAGGACCTCGAATTCTTTTCGCCAACATCTTGTGGCAATCCCTCGGGACGCTTCAGTTTTTGACAGACTGCTAACCCTATTAGCAGATTAGGGTGATTCTGTTCAAGCCCTAAGAGAAGTCATAACATAAAACAGGTTAAAATCATTACACTCTGATGTCAGAATCAATCAGTGTGTAATCTGTGCCTGATATACCTGGTCCCTCTATGGGAAGAAGCACCGCAGGGATGGACTGTTTTGTACTCAGAGGAATGAGGTATAAATCTTTGATGTGTTTACAAATATTAGAAACAACCCCGAATCTCCTACGACTGTTGAAATATGAAAACAGAGAGACGTATGCAACCTCTTCCTCTTCGGATGATGGATGGAAGCGGATTAATGACAGCTCCTGCATTCAAAGAAATAGTGCAAATAGGGCATTTACCTAAATAATGTGCATTTAATATAATTAGTATACGTGACCCTGGAGCACAAAACCAGTCATAAGGGTCAATTTTGTGAAATTGAGATTTATGCATCATCTGAAAGCTGAATAAATAATATTTCCATTGATGTATGGTTTGTTATGATAGAACAATATTTGGATGAGATACAACTATTTGAAAATCTGGAATCTGAGGGTGCAAAAAAATCTAAATATTGAGAAAATCGCCTTTAAAGTTGTTCAAATGAAGTTCTTAGCAATGCATATTACTAATCAAAAATTAAGTTTTGATATATTTACGGTAGGACATTTACAAAATATATTCATGGAACATGATCTTTACTTAATATCCTAATGATTTTTGGCATAAAAGAAAAATCAATAATTTTGACCCATACAATGTATTTTTGGCTATTGCTGCAAATATCCCCCAGCGACTTAAGACTGGTTTTGTGCTCACATATCAGAACTATTATTATTAAATTTGCCTTACCTTTGCCTCTGATGTCTTTATCAAATCCACATATTCCCACACAGTTTGAGGTAATATTCTTCCTCCGATGTGTATAGTGTCTGGTAAGTCCTGAACAGAGAAAATGCACATATTTAACACCCACTGACCATATACAGCATATTTGGAGAAAATAATTTTAACTTTCATTTAGTTAAGCTTAAAAGGCTAACCTCTTTTAGAAAGTCAGGAGAGCCAGAAATCAAGTATCCCTTTGTGACGAATTTGGCCACAGTTGGCATGTTAAGAAAGCCTTTCCATAAAATGTTCTGTTTGGATAAAAACTGTTTTGTTCCTTTATCACAATCTGCCAGCCTTGAAAGAGACAGAAACACCATTAGAATCAATAAAATATTTGTGCCATGTATGTTTCAACTAGGGATGCATGATATTGGATTTTTGCCGATATCCGATATACCGATATTGGATTTTTGCCGATATCCGATATACCGATATTGGATTTTTGCCGATATCCGATATACTGATATTGGATTTTGCCGATATCCGATATACCGATATTGGATTTTGCCGATATCCGATATACCGATATTGGATTTTGCCGATATCCGATATAGGATTTTTGCCGATATCCGATATACCAATATTTTTCAACTAATTTTGGCCGATAGCGATACCGATATATTTCCCTTTGTTTGGAAACAACACCAAGTCTCTCCTGTGCAGAAATTATAAGCTAAATATATTTTTAATTTTGGTTAGTTTTTAACAAGAACTTATTTGTTAGAAGTAAATAAACAATGAAGGTTTTTTGACAGTACATTGAAGCTTTAAAAATAACTATAAATAAACTGTATATCAAGCGCTGCACCCCCCCCCCTCCAGAAAGATGCAGTTAACCCTTACATTTTATTTTAAGATTTAACATTTGTAGACGGTCTAAAACAAAAGAGTTGTAAAAATTCTGAAAATCTTTTAGAGCTTATGATTTGTTTAAAATAATAAAACACATTACACATTAATGAATAAATCGGTATATATAAAATTATTTTAATTTACAAGCGTCATGTTTGTGATTCTTTTTTAATGTAAGCTATAGCTTCTGACCTTTAAATCAAAACATTTATTATTATTTTATGACATCAATTACTGCTTTATTTAATCAGAAACAGTCTAAATGTTACTTGTGTAGCTATTTTACTTTTAATGTAATTAGAAGTAGGCCAACAGCGCCCCCTACAGATTAAACCTCCTTACTGACCCGGAGGAGCTATTACGGTTTACTCTATCACTCACCGAACACATTCTGTAGTGCTTCACAGATTAAATACAGAGATCCATAACACTCAATATAATCATCATTCAGACCAAACTGTGCTTCAAGAATGAGTCACACACTGCTGATCTAATCACACCCTGAGCACATGTGAGTTAATGTATTCCTCTTATCGGTGAGACATATCGGTATAATTTTTCATATCGGGCCGAAGCCGATATTTACATTTAAAGCCATTATCGGCCGATATCAGTCCGATAATATCGTGCATCCCTAGTTTCAACAATTAATTGCATTGGTTACGGTTGAAAAACAAAAAACTGTCTGCATGCACCTTGTGGTTAAGCCATATGAAGCGTCCAGTGAAGCTGGCGAAGGTTTCGTGAGGATTGATTTTGGCATAGGAGCAGGCAAAGGTACGGACACCTGTGGTGGATGCGTCTCTTTCACAGATTCTGGTGCGCTCTTCACAGGGTGCGGATGCTGCTGTGGGATCGAGGCAGACTCTGGGCCGGCAGACGATGGCGGGGCTTGTCGGTATTGTGCCGTACGGGGGTCTCTTCTTGAGATGGACACAGTGGGAACTGAAGGAATCAACACAGGAGAGAAATCTACAGAGGGCGTCTGTGAGTTTAGGTCCTCTCCACTGGGAGAAGCAGGGGACTCGATTATATCAGAGTCCAGCACTGGGATATCCAACGCTTCATCGATCATGTGAACAACACAGGAAGATTTCTCCTTTTCTGTCTCATCTTTCGTCACCGTCATCTTGGGTTTCTTGGTTTCGGGATCATCATCAGTGGATACTTGGCCTGCAGGTAAGAAATTAATTTGTAACAAATTGTACTGTAAATAAATTATAATTGCATAACTTTAAAGCGATTTTTGCAATTTTTTAAAGGTGCCATAGAATGCATTGATACAATATTTTAAATTGTTCTCTGATATCTATATAGAAGGTATGTGGCTTAGGTAAGTGCAAAAATTCTCCAGAAACAGTTTTATATGTGCATTTACAACCCTAGGATTTCTCCCTAGAATGAAATGATCTGTTATTGCTTATTTGGAAGGGTCATGAATAATAATGTTGAGCTCTGCTCTGATTGGCTGTTTCACAGTGCGGCTCAATGTTGAGCTCTGCTCTGATTGGCTGTTTCACAGTGCGGCTCAATGTTGAGCTCTGCTCTGATTGGCTGTTTCACAGTGAGGCTCAATGTTGAGCTCTGCTCTGATTGGCTGTTTCACAGTGCGGCTCAATGTTGAGCTCTGCTCTGATTGGCTGTTTCACAGTGCGGCTCAATGTTGAGCTCTGCTCTGATTGGCTGTTTCACAGTGCGGCTCATTGTTGAGCTCTGCTCTGATTGGCTGTTTCACAGTGCGGCTCAATGTTGAGCTCTGCTCTGATTGGCTGTTTCACAGTGCGGCTCAATGTTGAGCTCTGCTCTGATTGGATGTTTCACAGTCAGGCTCAATGATGAGCTCTGCTCTGATTGGCTGTTTCACAGTGCGGCTCATTTCAGTAGCTCACAGGAAGGAAACACATGGAAAATATATATTTCAATACTTTCTCGCGCAGTTATATCGTTGGGTAATTATACTGTATATAAAATGCGGGCATCAGGGAGCCGCTATTAATATGCTGGGCATAGAAACTGCTTTCAAATGCACGATCACGTTTTACTTTCACTTTGAGATTCGTGATCGCACGAACTCTGTTTATACTACGGAGGGCAGTACTTACCACACATTTTACAAGATCAGATGCTTGTCAGTGGTGCTCAGGATCTGTAAATCATTCGCCATCATCCTCAGTCATCTCTCCTTACTCTGTTTATGTGGTGAGTGAAATCTTATGTACTGTAACAGGCTATAGCTAGCAAGGAGCTAACCATGTCCCTTTAGTAGCTCATGTTATTTTATTAGAACGTGTTATTTGCTTTCCGTGTCTTTCTGAATACAGACACCACCCCATCCCTGCACTTCACATCCCCTGCACAGCCTGGAACATAACATTTATTTCCATATTTTCTCTGTTGTCCTCGCTTGTTTCTTCACAACACCTGCAGAACTTCTGATGGTTCGGCTGGCGGCTGGAACTAGAACATGGGCGGGTTTATGCAAATGTTGGGGGCGTAACTATTAGTGACGTCACAGTCGGTGTTATGTTCTGATTCGCCTATTTTTCAGTCTTTTTTATTCACAAGATTAACATAAGAAGGAGGAAACAATGGTGTTTGAGTCTCACTGTATGTCATTTCCATGTGCAGAACTCTTATTATTCAACTATGCCAAGATAAATAGTTTTCCATTCTATGGCACCTTTAAATGTCCAGGTAAACAAGCAGTACATGTGAAGTTTGTTTTCGAAGGTCATACCTGTACATATCCTGCAATTAAGGTCAAAGAGATGGCGCTTATGTTCTGCTGTAGTGTCTTTCAGCATACAGCTGATCACATCTGGAGCACCGACGCACTCCTTCACCTGAGTCGGCTTCAGAGATGATTTCTCCTCCTAAGGGTAGACAAAATGCTTGATCGCTCAGAGAAGAACTGAAAAGCCACTGTGCTTTTATCATGGAGTGCACGTATAGACTTATCTTTGTAGTAACGTACAACAACGTATTTATTTTCTTAGGAGACTAAGGTCATTTGGAGCAAATAAGCAGATTCTGCTGGTGTTTTTCCATTCTGTAATACAGTGTTGTGCAATATGGAAAGTGTGCATGGTATAGTTGTCTCTCTGTTCAGCTCAAAGCTCGATTGCTTTCTATTTGTTCTAAAATTGTGGGTCAAGTGCTTAAGACAAGTTTTCAAGATCTGTATTACTATATTAATGCACTTTGGTGGTGGTGTGTATATTTTTGTATTGTTGTTTTTTTTGTATTAAGGTGTGTTTATTGTTTGTTTGTTTAAATTGGTGTAAGTGTATTGATGTGAATTGATGTGAGACACGCTTTGAGATGCAAGACAAATTCTGGAGGAAATTCCAACAATGAAGTGTAATTGAATTGAATAGCTCTAGCCAGTGAAGGGAAATAGCCCTAATATAAGCATGTGTTCTGGTTCACTTGGACCTGACCAAAATAAAAAAATTATACATTTAGTCCTGGTTTGTGGTGTCATTTTTAACACTGAACCTAAAGACACCAGAGATTTTATGCATTTAAATAGTTTCATTTTCGTTTGTACTTTCTAGTATAAGTGCACTGTGTTCATATTTACTTGTGCATTAAATTACAAAAAGAAAGCTTGCACCTGATCTCGAATTGCACAATATTTTAGTACATGCATTTGAGAGACGTTCTTTAATGTGATGCTATACCTAGGTTATTTATATATATAACAAGTAGATAGAATAGAAAAAAGAAAGCTAGTGTTAGTTTTACAAGAAGAGCTAGCAGTTACAGAATAAATATGCAATTGATAGAGGGTCAAATGTGTTTTTTTTTTTTTATAAAAAGACGACAGATAAAATAAAATTAGAATAGAGAGTGCTAGAGTTAGAGGGTCAAATAAAGATGGAAGAGATAAGAAGAGATGTAAGTACGCGTCTGAAAAGTCTCCTGTTTGATGTGGTCATAAAGAGATACGGCAGTTTTAATGTGCATTTCTTGTCAGGAAAAAAAGGGACATAAACTGCAGTTTTGAGTGAGGTGGCCAAGCTTAGGTCAGTGGTGGCCATGGAGTCACAGCCTGATTGGACTGCTTTTATATTTTGTGACTGAACTTAAATAAAACAACGCTGTGTGCTGGGCTAAATGTGCTTGTTGTATGTTGGTGGTTAAAAAAAAAAAAATTTTTAAACAGCATCAGGAATTCAATTCCACACACAAATGAGTATCTGCTGCAGGGAGACTGCACCAAACTGTAATGGGCCATATGGCGAGTTCATGTTGCTCGTCACAGCTCCATGACAAGAAGGGAACGTTTTTGGGCCAAGCTGCATTCATATATCAGTCGAACTGCACCAGAATCTGTCTGGAAGTAGACCGAGACCCAGCTTTTCAAGGGGTCCCGGCCCACTCGTGTGGTTTGCATGGCAGCATTTACATTTATTCAAATCAAATCTAACCTGCCAGTGTGAACTAAGTCCTCGTTAACAGTGTCTAAAACCCAGCTAGAGAGCAGCAGATGAATGATAAAGGTTATGACTCCTTGAAACACGTAAGAAGCTAAGCATCAGCTCACTGAAGGAGTGTTTGAGCTCGGCGTGGCGTCTACGCTCAGCACTTTCTCTGGTTCCTCCACATCCTCAGAACAAAGAGACGGTTCATTCTTCACAGAGATCTGAAGCAGTGGATCAGAAGCGGGTTCCTGTCAAAGAAACAGTCAAGAACTGAAATGCTATACATGGGCTTAACATGAATGTGTTTGTTTGTCACAGTACTTTACCTCCTGCTGACTCAACTGAATGAGCTTCACTGAAGGCATGTTTCCTCTCAACACCTGATGACACAGTTCCTGAAGACAATACACCATCAGAATAATGACTCCACACATTATTAACCCTTGTGCATCCATTTAAAAAAGTTACACATAGGCTCATAGTGGACAAAAATGTCCGTGTCAAAAAACGGTCATAAAAATGTGAAGCTTGGGAGCACAGACTTAAGTTTGGTCTCATTTTAAAGAAGACCCACGGCAGATTATTGTTGAAGTAAAAAAAGTTTAAAAAGTGAAACCAAAAAAAAGTTTATGAAAATGATTTATGAACAATATTTTATATAAAATATATATTTTATGAAACATGTTGAACTCTAAACCTGCTAGAAAATCAAAGCCATAAATCTAAACCAGTTGTGTTCCAAATTTGAGGTTGATATCTCAAAAAATGAGCTTTCAGTGAGATATTGTTTGGGCGCAGTACCATATTTTCTCCATTAGATGTCAGCAAAACTCTGCTGGAGCTCACAGTGCTTGATTTGTGATTTACAGTAGAGTTTATCTCAAATATTACAAACACACACAATTTTTTTTTATGACACACACACTCTGACATCCATACCAATACACACACACAATTATAGCTGCATTATTTATCCAATTGTCTCTATAATATGCAGAAGCAGAAAACAGGAATAAAGCGAGTATTTGCTTTATAGACCAAATCTGAAAAAATGGCACAATCTGGTAAAAAAAAATTAAAAATTAAATTTTGAAGCCTTGCCAACAGAATGAAAGCCTATTAACAAAAATTGCATCATTTTACAGTTAAACGGCACTGAGATTAAAAATAGCAGTTTTAATGGGTTTCAATGTGGACATTTTTGTCCAAAAGATGCTGGTGGTTCACTTTTTTGTATCTAGTGCAAAATAAATTTATTAAAGGAAATGAGGGTGGAATATTAAAATTCCAATAAAAATACACACCTGAGCCAAAAATTATGCAGTTAGCATAAACACAGGCAAAATTATCAAAAAAACAAAACTAAAATGGACAAAAGGTTGCACAAGGGTTAAACATTTCAATAGAATAACTGTGACAAACACAACCTTGTTTTGGGGATCTTTCAAGGTGAGGACGAGATGCTGGTATTTATTCTTATACTCCTCATCTGTTGTGTAACACATATTGAACATCTCTTTCTCCATATCCACAGACAACTTCTCAATTTCACTCTCAGAAATCTCCAAATCATCACTCTGACTGAACCTGATGAGGAAAATGACAGGGTTATAAATATAGCTGTTACCACAGATGGAAAATATGGACTGAATATAGAATGCTTTTAGGCAAAGTGGTCTATAAAGCCATAAGCATAATGCCATAAAATTGATTTTAACTTGACTAATATGTGACACTGGAGCACAAAACCAGTCATAAGGGTCAATTTTGTGAAATTGAGATTTATGCATCATCTGAAAGCTGAATAAATAATCTTTTCATTGATGTATGGTTTGTTATGATCGGACAATATTTGAAAATCTGGAATCTGAGGGTGCAAAAAAATCAAAATATTGAGAAAATCATCTTTAAAGTTGTTCAAATGAATTCTTAGCAATGCATATTACTAATCAAAAATTAAGTTTTGATATATTTACGGTAGGAAACTTACAAAATATCTTCATGGAACATGATCTTAATATCCTAATGATTATTGGCATAAAAGAAAAATGGATAATTGTGACCCATACAATGTATTGTTGGCTATTGCTACAAATATACCTGTGTTACTTATGACTGCTTTTGTGCTCCACCATATTGATATTATAATATTGTTATACTATGACACACTAAGTTATGCCAAAGCATTCTATGTTATTACTAACAAATAAAGAAATACATACATGATTTTCTCTATTCCTTTATACCTCCCTGTTCTAGCTTGCACTAGAATTGTGTGTATTGCCTCTTTATGATAAATGGCTTCTTGTATTCCTCATTTGCAAGTCTATTTGGATAAAAGCATGTGCTAAACACACCTGCCTGGAAGTTTCTAGTAATCCACTAGACTTTGATTAGCTGCTTCAGCTGTGCTTATTTAGGATTGGAGCTAAACTCTGCAGGATAGTAGCTTTTTATTTATGACCCTGGAGCACAAAACCAGTCATAAGAGTCAATTTTGTGAAATTGAGATGTATGC
>CM041816.1:1884992-1904992 GCA_023376895.1 Aspiorhynchus laticeps
TGTAAATGGTTAAAAGGAGGTGGAAGAATCTCACTTTGCTCAGAGTTTCGCTTTTGAGGAGTAATTTTACTCATGCTTCTGTGTAAATCAGTATCAGTTTCTGCTGTTATTGTCTGTTCAGAATCATGACAGCTGTGCAAAAACATGTGATGCCTGATTTAATGGTCCGTGTAAATGCACCATTTTCAGTGTAAAGCAACTCTAGGTGTCTAAATCTGAGAACCTAAAACAAGCAGTTTTTGTCCTGCACTATTTTGCACACTGGGCCCATCTCACTTAATATATCAGTTTGACTCAGTGTCAATTGCCAGTTAACCTCAACATCATCTTAGAAACGCCAAACCACAACAGCCTTCCAGATTACTGCCCTATAGTGTTTTTTACTTGAAAAATTTAAATGTCTGTGTAAATACTGACCTTGAAATATGATCATCCAATGTTTGTTACTACACTGAGAAAACGGGCTAAGCGCAAGTGTGTGTGTGAGAGAGAGAGAGAGTGTGTGAGAGAGAGAAAGAGAGAGAGAGTGTGTGTGTGTGTGTGTGTGTGTGTGAGTGTGTGTGTGTGAGAGAGAGAGAGCGAGAGAGCGAGAGAGAGAGAGAGAGAGAGTGTGTGTGTGTGTGTGTGTGTGTGTGTGTGTGTGTGTATGTGTGAGAGAGAGAAAGAGAGAGAGAGAGAGAGTGTGTGTGTGTGTGTGCGGGTTTATGTGGTTTATGAGGACACAAATTTGTATAATGACATGGGTATGACAGAGGTATTACAATTTGAAGGTGGTTTATGAGGACACTGCCTATGTCCCCGTAATTCAAAAGGCTTAAAAAACATACTAAATGGTGTTTTTTTGAAAATCTAAAAATGCACACAGTCTCCTGTGAGGGCTAAGTTTAGGTGTAGGGTAGGTGTAGGACAATAGCACATACAGTTTGTACAGTATAAAAACCATTACGCCTATGGAGAGTCCCCATAAACCACAAAAACCAACATGTGTGTGTGTGTGTGTGTGAGTGTGTGCGAGAGAGAGAGTGTGTGAGTGAGTGAGAGTGTGTGTGACCGCTCTGATTGGCTGTTTCACAGTGCGGCTCAATGTTAAGCTCTGCTCTGATTGGCTGTTTCACAGTGCGGCTCAATGTTAAGCTCTTCTCTGATTGGCTGTTTCACAGTGCGGCTCAATGTTAAGCTCTGCTCTGATTGGCTGTTTCACAGTGCGGCTCAATGTTGAGCTCTGCTCTGATTGGCTGTTTCACAGTGTGGCTCAATGTTGAGCTCTGCTCTGATTGGCTGTTTCACAGTGCGGCTCAATGTTGAGTTCTGCTCTGATTGGCTGTTTCACAGTGCGGCTCAATGTTGAGCTCTGCTCTGATTGGCTGTTTCACAGTGCGGCTCAATGTTGAGCTCTGCTCTGATTGGCTGTTTCACAGCGAGGTTCAATGATGAGCTCTGCTCTGATTGGCTGTTTCACAGTGCGGCTCATTTCAGTAGCTCACAGGAAGGAAACACAGGGAAAATATATATTTCAATACTTTCTCGCGCAGTTATATCGTTGGGTAATTATACTGTATATAAAATCCGGGCATCAGGGAGCCGCTATTAATATGCTGGGCACTGAAACTGCTTTCAAATGCACGATCGCGTTTTACTTTCACTTTGAGATTCGTGATCGTTTATACTATGGAGCGGCAGTACTTACCACACATTTTACAAGATCAGATGCTTGTCAGTGGTGCTCAGGCTCTGTACATCATTCTCCATCATCCTCAGTCATCTCTCCTTACTCTGTTTATGTGGTGAGTGAAATCTTATGTACTGTAACAGGCTATAGCTAGCAAGGAGCTAACCATGTCCCTTTAGTAGTTCATGTTATCTTATTAGAACGCGTTATTTGCTTTCCGTGCCTTTCTGAATACAGACACCACCCCATCCCTGCACTTCACACCCCCTGCACAGCCTGGAACATAACATTTATTTCCACAATCAGCCATTTTCTCTGTTGTCCTCGCTTGTTTCTTCACAACACCTGCAGGACTTCTGATGGTTCGGCTGGCATAGAACATGGGCGGGTTTATGCAAATGTTGGAGGCGTAACTCTTAGTTATGTTGTGTTCTGATTCGCCGATTTTTCAGTGGTCTTTTTTATTCACCAGATTTACATAAGGAGGAAACAATGGTGTTTGAGGCTCACTGTATGTCATCTCCATGTGCAGAACTCTTATTATTCAACTATGCCAAGATAAATACAGTTTTCCATTCTATGGCACCTTTAATTTCTTTTCTGCGACTACTAAAATTTTGGTCGACCAAGCCTCTTTTCGTCGACTATTAGGGGGCAGCCCTACTTAAAACCCACACACATAGACTCCAAACGTCAGCAAGAAACCTCATTCTCCTCATGTTTGCAGACTGTACCAAGATAACACTTCTTTATAATTTCATGGGTCAAGAAAGAGTCGAAGAGTGCAATATATATATGTGTGTTGTCAGCTTAACCATATTTGGTTTAAGAATGTAATCGCACTCACAGAGAGAGATAGCGCGTCTCCTTGTGTCTGTGAGGAGAGTATATGATACATACTGTGTTTGTAATCTGGAGCAGGAGCGGATGGTGAAGCTGACTGTACAGGCTCAACGACTGCAGCTGAACACGGAGACTCTTCATCCATGTCTTCCTTGCTCTCACGCTCGTCCTGAGCCGCCGTCTTACTGATCTTCACCTTGAAAAGCTTTGCAAGAAATGATCGCTTCTCGCTCTGAAATGTGAAAGCATAAGAGTGAAGAGTACACAGCTACTGAATTGATCCGAGATGTGATTCCACAACCTAATCAGAGTTTTATTTCATGTTTCATCACATGTTTTAAAGTGACACTCATCAACTGTTCTCTCGCTGATGACTGTCACTTCACTATTCATATTTATTTATGAACATGCCGAGGCAGGCACGTGGACATGTGGACCATCTTTGGTTGTCTGCTTGTTTGGTATTCTGCATTTGCTGCTCTTAGCTTTCAGAAAAAAAGTGAATTATTGCTATAAATGTTGGAGATTTTCAAGTCGGTAAACAACAACTACAATGTTCTCACACACACACACTCACTCACACACACAAACTCTGACACGCTCACACACACTCACACTCTGACACGCTCACACACACACAAACACACACACACACACACACACACTCACACTCTGACATGCTCTCACACACACACACTCACTCAAACTCTGACATGCTCACACACACACTCACTCAAACTCACTCACACAAACTCTGACATGCTCACACACACACTCACTCACACACTCACTCACTCACTCACTCACACACACTCTGACACGCTCACACACACTCACACAAACTCTGACATGCTCACACACACACTCACACACACTCTGACACGCTCACACAAACTCTGACATGCTCACACACACTCACACACACTCTGACACGCTCACACAAACTCTGACATGCTCACACACAAACTCTGACATGCTCACACACACACTCACTCACTCACACTCACTCTGACACGCTCACACACACACACTCTGACACGTTCACACAAACTCTGACACGCTCACACACACTCACACACACTCTGACACGTTCACACAAACTCTGACATGCTCACACACACACTCACTCACTCTGAAACGCTCACACACTCACTCACACACACTCTGACACGCTCACACACACTCTGACATGCTCACACACACACTCACTCACTCACTCTGAAACGCTCACACACTCACTCACACACTCTGACACGCTCACACACACTCACACAAACTCTGACATGCTCACACACACACTCACTCACTCTGACACGCTCACACACAAACTCTGACATGCTCACACACACTCACACTCACTCTGACACGCTCACACACAAACTCTGACATGCTCACACACACACTCACTCACTCTGACACGCTCACACACAAACTCTGACATGCTCACACACACACTCACTCACTCTGACACGCTCACACACAAACTCTGACATGCTCACACACACACTCACTCACTCTGAAACGCTCACACACTCACTCACACACACTCTGACACGCTCACACACACTCTGACATGCTCACACACACTCACACTCACTCTGACACGCTCACACACAAACTCTGACATGCTCACACACACTCACTCACTCACTCTGAAACGCTCACACACTCACTCACACACACTCTGACACGCTCACACACACTCACACAAACTCTGACATGCTCACACACACACTCACACACACTCTGACACGTTCACACAAACTCTGACATGCTCACACACTCACACTCACTCTGACACGCTCACACACAAACTCTGACATGCTCACACACACACTCACTCACTCACTCTGAAACGCTCACACACTCACTCACACACACTCTGACACGCTCACACACTCACTCACACACACTCTGACACGCTCACACACACTCACACAAACTCTGACATGCTCACACACACACTCACTCACACACACACTCACTCACTCTGACACGCTCACACACTCTGACACGCTCACACACACTCACTCACACTCACTCACTCACACTCTGACACGCTCACACACACTCACACAAACTCTGACATGGTCACACACACTCACTCAATCACACACACTCTGACACGCTCACACACACACTCACTCACTCAAACTCACTCACACAAACTCACACTCTGACACGCTCACACACACACACACACTCACACACTCTGACACGCTCACACACACACTCTCACACACACGCACACGCACGCACTCACACACACACACACACACACACACTCACACACATTCAGTAGGGTCTGTAAATCCTCCCGTAAATCTGTAAAAAACCTTTAGTCTAAAACACATTTTATAAAAAAATTAAAAATATAAACTAAAGAATATTTAAGATTCTGCACTATTTACATTATATGATCAAATAAATAAGTTTGGTTAATCATGTTATGTTCAAGAAATTATTAACCATTTCAAGTTCCCATGAAAAGAGTCAAATACAGCATTTACACACTTCCTTTATTTCCCAACTTATAGTTGTTCTGCAGCAAAGGAAGTAAATTTGCCCTTTGGTAACAATTCTTACAGGTTTATTACTTACAAACCCTCGTCTATCTATGAAATATAGTGTTGGAGCAAATTATAAATAATTCAGATCAAACAGAAATTAAAAAAAAACATTAAGAAATTTAAGAAAGAAATTAAATTACCAACAACAGGCATTAATACATTAGATATAATGTTTCCTGCTAATTCACGGCTTCCTCTGTCAACCTCTCAGGCTGATAAAAGACTCGTATTTAACCCTTGTGTGACCTTATGGACATTTGTGTCTTTTTCAGTTTTTTTTATTTTTATCATTTTGTCTGTGTTAATGCCAACTGCATACATTTTGGCACAGGTGTGTATTTTTAGTGGAATTTTAATATTTCACCCTCTTCATTTCCTTTAATAAATCTATTTTACACTAGATACAAAAACTAGACAAAAATGTCCTCATTGAAACCCATTAAAACTGCAATTTTAATCTCAGGGCCATTTAACTATAAAATGATGCAATATTTATTAATAGGCTTTCATTTTACAAAATTAAAATTTTTACTAAATGCCATTTTTTCAAGTTTGGCATATAAAGCAAATACTCGCTTTATTCCTGTTTTCTGCTTATGCATATTATAGTCTATTATAGAGTCAATTGGATAAATTATGCAGCTATAATTGTGTGGGTATGTTGGTATGGATGTCAGAGTGTGGTTTGTATGCGTGTCATAAATAACATTTTTGTGTTTGTGTGTGCGCACCTGTAATGTTTGAGAGAGAGAAATCATTCTGTTCTGCGAATCAGAGCTTTGCTGGCATCTAGTGGAAAAGTTTGGTACCGCACCCAAACAAAATCTTACTAAAATCTCATTTTTTGCGATATCAACCTCAAATTTGGAACACAACTTGTTTAGATAGCAATTTTTGAGTTAAAAATGTTTTATAGAATATATATTTTATATAATCATAAATCGCTCATAAATCATTTTCATAAACTCTATAACCTCCTCTTTTTTTATTTCAATTTTTTACAACTTTTTTAACTTCAACAATAATCTGCCGTGGGTCTTCTTTAAAATTAGACCAAACTTAAGTCTGTGCTCCCAAGCTTAACATTTTTATGGCAGTTTTTTGACATGGACATTTTTGTCCTCTAAGAAGCTGTGTAACTTTCTTAAATTGATGCACAAGAGTTAATAAAGTTTTGGGTATCAGATAAAATATACTTTTGTTCATTGATTTCGGGTATCAGACAAAACTCTGCTAACAGTTTTGGATAACGGATAAAACCAGACACACACAAAAAAAAATTAAAATTAAAACTAAATGAAGAATAAAAAATTTTTTTTTTGCACTTTAACATTTCAGTCATATTGTATTGTGTTTACGTCTCCGCTCCTTTTACAGCATTAGCATTTTAATCTTATAATCTTATAGATGTCCTTAAAGTGGGAATTAAAAGTCTACTGTATACAGTCACAAAGAATCGTTTATTACACAGAATCTGTGCCAATATCATGCACCACAAGTATGTCAGCATCAATGCATCCTATAAATGTTGTCATATGTCATGCAAACTAGAGGTCTTCACGGAGGACCCGAGACCCGAGGACCCGGGACCCGACCCGGGACCCGTACGGGTTCGGGTCTATATTTTAAATGGTCAGCCGGGTCCGGGTCGGGTCCCAATCTATTACTTCGGGTCCCGGGTCTTTTTAACATACCCGAGTCGATCGGAGAACACCGCACCCGCGAGTGATCAGTGTCAGTCAGCATGCATGTGTTTTGTAACTTGCAGTTTGTAAAATTAGGATGAGAAAAGTGTGAGCGGGAAATAAGGTGGAAGAAACACGCGTTCCCTCAGCCGCCAGAAGCAGAGCGCGCGCGGAGTTAATGTTAGTAGTACTGCAAGCGGACGGTGATCATGGATTCCTTCATGAGTGACAAAACTGAAGAGACGCACCTGCTCTCCGTCTCCGTGACAGCAAGTACTTTTAAAGTTGTAATAATGAGTGGATTAAGAAGCTCTTTCAGTCAGCAAGAGAGAGGAACAGCCTAACATGGATGGACATGTATTGGCAAGCAGGATTGTATGCATCGCAGTCAGGGAGAGGGCTACTAACAGTAGTTAAGGAAAAAAGGTTGTTTTTTCCGCAACATGTTTATTGACTTAATAGCATTTGCTGTGCAATATGTGTCGATCGGGACGGGTGCAGTCGGGCCTGTGTCTTCCCAGCCGGGTTCGGGTCCAACTTTCGAATAATGGCCGGGTCCGCGTCGGGTCCGGGTAGTACATTTAAGGCATTTCTCGGGTCTGCACGGGTTCGGGTCCCACTTTCAAATAAAATACGGGTCCGGGTCGGTTCCGCGCAGCATATTTACGGGTCTCTTCGGGTTCGGGTACGAATTTTTGGACCCGTGAAGACCTCTAATGCAAACATAGTCTGTTTTCTTCACTAGTAACATGCAGTTATATAGCTGTTGGATTTGATCCTTAGCTCCTTGCATTCTTTCTTATGTAGACGTAAAGTAAAAATATGAATATGCAATATAGTGTATATATTTAGCACAATGCTCCTCTTTATAGTTATTTGTTTAGCTGAGCTTATGGACGCCGAATGGTTATTCTGAGGTATTGCGTAACATTGTTTGAAACACTGAATGAGCGAGTACACGAGCACTGTATGTTATAACATAGCTTTTGGTGTCCATTCATGTTCATTTCTTACTATAGCAGTAAAGAGAAAGCTCTGAGTTCACATGCTGCTTGAACTTTCGTTATGAATTCGGCAGAATTTTAAAGCTGATACTTTATTTATGAAAAGGTAACAGAGCATAAAAGCCTCTTGCAATTACTGGATGGCAAGTGCACTACAAATAATATGAAGTTCATGCATTAACAGCACAGAATATAGACTAAAGATCTATAATAAGAATCCATATTAGCATTGATTATAAACGTTGTGTTGATACGGTTCATGTCCACACAGCTGACAGCTGTTGTAGTTATGAAATAGACACTTACTTCGGTGTTCATTCACACATCTCTGTTATTTTCCATCCCTCTCGTGGAGCAGCTTTTAGCAGGTGTGCCGTCAACACTGGGCTTCGGCAGAAATGAGGACTATTTTTCTACTAAAACTCTGATGCGCATCGTTTCTGTTTATTACGTCAACTTAAAAGATGTGATCGCAAAACAAGCAGGATTTTTTTTTAAATCACATCATGTAATTTTATATTGTCTTAGCAAAACAATCACTGGCAAATTAATATTTTTGGTGGCAATGGCAACCGTTTTAGGCGCAGTCTGGACCTCTTCTGACAGGATAATCTAATTAAAGTTTTGGTCAGCGGGATATAGGCACAATTTAAAACAGCACATTCTTCAAAATGCCTTTTGTGTTCTGAATCATGATTAAATGATTTCCCTTCCTTTTCCTCACAATGTAATCATATGTGTTATGATTTCTACCACAGATCGGAGCTACAGTAGCTATGTTTCCATCCAAAGATTCGTATTTAACTTATGCGCAAAACTGGAATATCGCATAAAACATATGCGAATAAAGCACCAACGAGTCAAAGAGAACAAAATCATCTCTTCCTGGTAAACCGTGGCACTAAATATCACTAAGAATACAAGAGAAGCCACTGAATATACTAATTTTCATATATGATATAGATTATTTGCGTCTCAGAGCGAGCAGACGAGACACAATAAATGCTGTCAATGCTTTCGGAGGCGGATGCTGCTGTTTGTGAACGCAGTCGTGTTTAACACAATTATACAGACATACTTTGACGACAGACTTTGCTTGAATGAACATAACAACATATAGATGCTGTGAACGAGATCGGTTCGCTGTTAGTAAAGTCATCCTGTCTCATAGCGCAAACTCACATGACTTTTTTGATGCGCTTGGAGGAATTTATTCGGTTTCCATCGTAGTTTATGTGCTTTTTTCTTACCGGATAAAAAATTATCCTACTCAAATGTGCGCATATGTTTTTTATGCACATTTTTTTAATTTATGCGCATCTTGCCGTTTCCATCCAGCGGTTTTTTATGCGATATTCTAAAATGCGCATTAAAATAGGTGGATGGAAATGCAGCTAATGAAAGAGACTAAAATAATATTTACCTTGAGAGGTGGGTCAGCTGGTGCGGCAGCAGGCTTTGTCTCAATTTTGGGTTCAGAGAGAACCTTCATGGCTGCCGCTGCGTGCCGCACAATACACTGATGACCGCAGTACACTGACTCGGGCAGAGAGTCACTACTGCAGCCTGGACCAATGCATTTAGGTGATGCTGCCTTCTCCTCCTCCTCCACCGGCTGCTTAATCTCCACCTGAGACCCAAGACACAGATTACATACAGTAACAGCGAGAAAATCCGTGCACAACTTATGCGTGTTGACCAAGTTTGGTGACAATTGCATAAAAACCCTAGGAGGAGTACGGCGGCGCTCTGGGGATTTAGATCATGATCTATCTTGTAGATGTCCACAATGTAGTTTTCAAATGAATCATACAGATTGTTGTACTATAAAACGGTCCTATTTTTGTCCATATCTAAATAAATCCACACAGCTTTCAGTTGGCAGAAGTTATTAACAACGTGGAGCGATGAAGAGACATGGATGAATCAGACAGGATAGAGAGGGATGTGCTTGATATTAAAAAAAGTTGATAAAAAATCAAAAAGGCACAAAAGAAAAAAAAACATCCATAACTAGGGCTCTATGAAATCCGTTTTATTTTTCTGTTTTTTTTTTCCGTTATAATATTTCTGGACTCCTTTTTAATGGTCAAATTAAATTGTATTAATCAAAAACATGTCTAATTAATTAAAATCATTAAACTTATACATTTTTACACTAATTTATTAAAAGTGTAACAAAAATGACATGTTTAGGGCCGTATGAAATGTTTTATTTTTTTCTCACCTTATGTTTATTACCAAATTCTGTGTTTTAGCACGTCTGATTATTTGAATGCATACAAACAATTATTATTTATTCTTACAGTAGCTTATGAAATGCCCCCCCCCCTCAGAAATACTGTATTTAAATTTTACTGGTTATCAGATGAAGCCATAAAACATTGATTTAATTTATATTTTAATTAATGAAAATTAAACATTTTAATTTTTGGCAAATAAAGGGGATTTACTATTAAAATTAAAAGATTTTGTGATTATTTCTTAAAAAAATAAAGTGTTATTATTTTTCAACAGTAGTATTACGTACATTCTACTAAATAATAGTAATATAGCTACAGTGTTTCCCACAGGATTTTGTGGGACTTGTGGCGGCAGGTGACGTCACATATTAATTTGCATATTCATGACGTCATTGCATCAAGTTTGCATTCAGATGAGTTTTGGCACTTAAAATCTGTTCTAAATGTCACATACTGTAATTAACACAACTGAAAGCCCAATAAAGCTGTTCACATTATATTTTCTGTTGTCATACATAAAACAAGTATAAATAGTAAACAGGACCCATTCATTTTACATGTTAACCAGGAATCACTCTCACTATACTCTTGTGTATGATTATAAATCATAATCCTGATTTATAATCGCGACATCGTCTGATAACATCAATATACATCTAACTTGCACTAAAAAGCGACTATATGCGGTGGTTTTGGCTGTATTACGGTTTTGTCTCATTCAGCGCACTGCCTGCGTCTGAGTAACAAGCTATGCGCATATTAACAGATGAATTATGTTCATATTTAAAAGTCCAAACAGTCAGTAAGCGACAGGTGCTTGGAAACGCCGTTTTGTAAATTATTTACTGACGATTTTGCTGCGTTACGGCCAACTGAAAGCTCTGCTTCTCTGCCGCTCGCTGCTCAGAACAGACGCCGAGAGATGCCAAAAGGGTCTGAAAGTTGCTAAATATTGTGCTCTTGTGTGTGAGATGCGGGAGCTGATGGCAGCGGGCGGTGGATATTGTTGTGGCCCGCCACAAGTAAAGAGAGAGAGCTTGTCTGAGGGAGTGTGGACAGTTCTTGAGCACACAGCAGTACGAAACGCGTCGGGCGAGGGGAGATTTTCAACTAGTTAATCGATCGCGGATGGTTTCATTATCTCGGGCGGATTAAAAAAAAATAAAAATAAATAAAAGTGTAAGAGATAACAAAAATGTGTCACCAAATATACTTGGGCGGCCGTTAATATAGCTGGGCGGTCCGCCCAGGTAAAGTCTATGTGTGGGAAACACTGTAGCTATTTCTGGCACAATGTCTTCAAGTTAAACAGGACTTTTATTTTGACGGGTTGCCGAGTAAAGTTCTGTGTGTATATGATATGACTAGTTTTACTCAAATGAAATGGTAAAATGCTGGTTTTGATCAGTTTTGGAGATATTGTTGATGTATTTATGTCTTCATTGAGACGTCAGACGCTGAAATCACGCGCTCTGTGTATGTAGTAAACAAAACCCTGCTCCATTCACACAGAGACACATGCAGGATTCAGATTTACATCAGATACTAGTCCAGATCACCATTTGATTTAAGTGTAATGACCTACTTTTGATTAATGCATCCAAACTTTGACAAACTCCGTGACATTAAACTGTAAATTCAGTTTTTATGACTGATTCTGTCCGTGTTTTCTGCATCGTGGACCAGTGTTAATTTTGACAGCAAATTTTGATTTAGTTTTAGTCATAGTCTTTTGACTAAAATACCATTTAGTTTTAGTCATATGAATTGTTTTTAGTTTTAGTCTAGTTTTAGTCGACTAAATATCATAACATTTTAGTCGACTAAATCTACAGTAAATTTAGTCGGCTAAAATCTAATGGGTTTAGTTACAGTGCATTTATTAAGTATTTCTCTAAAATTTCCAAACTCATTATATAGGTTTGATATTAAGGTATTATCATGATAGACACAGATTTAACTGCAGTGACACACAACATGCCTTTATGTTAAAATTAAATAAAACCACTTCTCATAAAGAACAAGAACAAGGTCTTCTTTTTAACGAAATACCAATGGTTATATAGGATAATTATCCATTCTTTATACCAACTTGTTTACCATATTCTTCATTCTTTCAAGCAGACATATTTATTTTTATAAATAAATTGAAATTAACCTTTAGGGCTACTAGAGTTTTTCAGTCAAGAGCAGCGAGTGATTTTCTGTCTTTCTTCTGTTGCTTGATTAACATCAATGACAGAGACAATAGCAACTTAATTAGACTACTATCCCTTTAAAACCGAACGCACAGCTGCAATGGATGCAATGTACTGATGCACGTTCTCCCTGCTGTTTACGTTCACTTAAGACGTAATCGACTGTGTTTATGTGAATGCTCGTCAACACGGCATCATTTCATGTGTAATTCTCCGCTCACGCGACGCAAGAGAGTACTCGCGCGCTGTGAGACGCGCTTTCTGTGTGTGTGTGTGTGAGAGACGCGCTTTGTGTGTGTGTATGCTTCAGTGTCTGTGCTCAGAAAACCGGACCGAATCGAGTTCTCTCTTGCGTCGTCAGATTTATCCATATGTCTGCTCTTCTCTTTCTCCCACATATTGATATTTTTGAACGTTTTATGAGACGTGCAGCAAGTGTATTATAGCTTATGTCCTGCCGGTTCATATGTATGCATCTAACCTCCTAACTACACACTGCAGAACTATGTTCTGAATGAATCTCTTTCCAAATCGTCCCTCCCTAACATTTTCGTCTCGTTTTTATTCGTTGACGAATATGTCAATAGATTTTCGTCATAGTTTTTGTCATTCAAAAAGAGTTTTCGTTCGTCATCGTCTCGTTGTCGTCGGTGAAAAAAATGTCGTTGACGACAATTATGACGAAAATTATTCGTCAACGAAATTAACACTGTCACGGACATCATAGAGCCCTAGATAACCCTTGAATTGCTCTAAAACTAGACAAAGACACAGTCTAGATATGGTCTATAGTTTTCTCTACACTGGACAGTACAGAGTGGTACTGTGTCATGCCTGTATGCTTTCTTTCATCTGCGGGACACAAAAGAATATCATTTTATTCCTCCACACAATGAGACTTTAAAACATGTTTGTTGTTTTGAACTAAACACAAAAGTCATACAGATTTAGAACGACATGAGGGTGTGTACATTTTCTTTGTGTGAACTATTCCTTTAAATCTTGCCAAACACAACGCCTGCTTGATAACAGTGTTGGGCGATATGCTCAATTGTCATCGTCCTATCGTCAGCCTGTGAGATCGGCGATATACAATATTATCGTGCTAATTTATTTAATTATTTACTTAGTTGCATTTCCGGAAAGTGAACCAACAACCAACTCTAAAAGCAGCCTAATGTTTTTAATATGACTGAATTTGTATTTAACATGATAACAATTTTATAGAAATAAGGATGCACGATATTGGATTTTTGCCGATAATTTTCAACTCATTTTGGCTGATAGCCGATGCCGATATATAATTATTTTTAATTTTGTTTTGTTTTTAACAAGAATTTATTTGTTAGAATTAAATAAACAATAATAAAGTTATTTTATAATGACAGTACATTGAAGATTTGAAAATAACTATAAATTATAAAACTATGTATTAATCACTGCATTTTATTTTATGATTTAACATTTGTAGACGGTCTAAAGCAAAAGAGTTGTAAAAATTCTGAAAATCTTTTAGAGCTCATAATTTGTTTAAAAAATATAACATTACACAATGAATAAATCAGTATATATAAAATTATTTAATTTAAGTGTTATGTTTGTGATTTTTTTTCATGTAAGCTATAGATTCTGACCTTTAAATCAAAACATACTCATGATTTTATGACATCAATTACTGCTTTATTTAATGAGAAACACAGTCTAAATATTATTTGTGTATTTTGCTTTCATTTTATTAGAAGTAGGCCAACAGCGCCCCCTACAGAATTAAAACTCCTCACTGAGCGATTCTGATATCGGTACGATAATATCATGCATCCCTACATAGAAACATTGTAAGTTACTAATCATTTTGCTTATATTTCCTCAGTTATTCAAAAAGCGGCTACAGAAAATGAACAAAAGAAAATTTACATTACCAAAGAACATAATCACTGACTCAGTCTAGCGTGAGTATATGCTCTTTAAAAAACACTCCCGTTATAATCAGTGAAGCTATCTACACTGTATGATGAATACATCTCTTACCTCTTATTTACACTGCAGACGTCTGCGGCGTGTTACGGCTCAGACACGGTCACTCTAGGCAATGCTTGTGTTTTATACCAGGTGCTTCTGAAGCGTCCCATTAGCAGCTCTCTATCTGCATCACTAAAGATAGGCGCCTAGTCTATTTTTGACTAATAATGATAATAGGGCTGCCCCCTAATAGTCGATTTAACCGCTCGTTGACGAGAAGAGGTCGACCAAAATTTTTCAGATAAGAGTAATACATCTTTCAAATCTGTAAATACTCTGTTTATTTGTGTGCACTCAGAATAACAACAAAACGTTGCGCTTTTGTAAAATAAATAAAGCAAACGGGATGTGCTTTCTGCCGTCTCGGTCTCTGTGAACTTGAGCGCGTCACTCCGAAACTCTGTGTATACTTGCCTTACAGATATGAAAACATATCTATAGAGAGCGAAATGTCTACTTTTAAATGAACCAATTTTGTTATCCGTATGAGTCAGTGTCGCCGACTTCATCTATTAAACTGAAAACAAAGAAAGCACTAGTAGTTTATCAATAAATTATTAATACAGTCTCCTTGCTGTTTTTCCCTGACACATTCGTAATTATTATATCTTCCGGTGCTTTTTTTTGCATGCTTTGATCGCTTATTAAACTATGTAGGCAATTAAAGGCTCATTATTATGATTTAAATGGTTTATTAACAAACGTGCGACTGACTAATGCTTAAAATGAACGAAACTAGTCGACCAGAAAAATCTTTAGTCGAGGGCAGCCCTAAATAATAATAATAATCGTCTTGCTATCGTCAAAGGCATCAGCAACAAGCGATATCTCAGCCTGTCATCGATACACGACACTATCATCTATCATCACAACCCTACTTGATAAAGATGAGAATTCACCTGACTGCTATTAGAAACGCACTTCTTCTTAAAGGTTACTGATGGAGAACAGTACAGACTCCTTTTGTAGAAGTGGCTAACATTCCAGTGGTTTTCCTCATCAGGGTCTGGAGAGCACACATTGTTCATGTAAGGGATAATCAACGGCTAGCCGTGCATTAAAGGATTTAAATGCACGACGAGAAGGCAAAGAACCGCCCGATGCGAAGCGGAGAAAGTGCGGAGAAAATCCTTTAATGCATGGCTATCTTATTTTATTAATAAAAATCGTGGGGAAGCGTTGGAAGTTTATGTGTGTGTGCAGCACAATCTGCGATCTCTCTCTCTCCGTATGTGTGTGTGCACGCGCGAGTGATGGGTGTTGGTTAGTGTGCATCAATTAAAGCAGTGCATTAATATGGAACGGTGATTAAACTGACTTGGTGCATTAAACAGTTATAATGCATACCTGCCAGCCAATCAGAATCCAGTATTCAAACAGACCATGGAATAAATTCTAATATACCTAATAACTCAAAAGCAAATAGTCAGAAAAAAAGAACATTACCACATGAGTTGAGTCGACTTCATGTTTTTGGCTGAGAGCGTTGGTTGGCGTGTTCTTGCTGGTGGCGTCGGAGCATGAGGGACAAACGTATTCTCTGTTCCTCTGCAGGAGATGAGCGCAGGTCTCTGCGACGCCGACACAGTCGAGGTGACGCCACGTTCGGCAGGAGTCACAGCAGATCATCAACCTGACAGATGGAGAAAAATCTGACCACTATGAATATGCATTTTTTTTGCATTTGAATTTTAGGTGTGCGTCAGGTTGCTTTATCAGTGGTGCACGAGATGCGATGATATAGGTGTCGTTGCATTTCAATGCTTTTCATAGCTTATCCACTTGAAGCCACTAGATGCGGCGCTGCTACCTTGTTCATTCAAAATATTGTGGAAAAAAATATGTTTGCGTTAAAACCGAAACAAAGCCTTTTGCATTTTCTAGAGGGACATCTATCAGCGTTGCACTCGCGTTTTGCACAGAGCCGCATGTTTAGAAAGCATGTAAAATTAACGTAAGTTCAACATGTCTCGAGACTTTATAGCTTTTTTCCCCCATCCCCATTTTTAAATGAAGTAGCTACTCTTTGTGATTGGTTTTCAGTCCTTTGTATTAAACTATAGATACATACATGATGCTGTTTTGTTTCTAATTAATGCAACTTAATTATATATTGTTTATAAACATTATTTTAAACATTATGTACCTTTTTCAAAGATAGTCTTGTTATTTTATTGCTTTAATAATCGTGCATTGCTCGATGCGCCCTCTTGTGGCCTCAGGAGAGAAGCCAAAAGCTTTTTTCCACCTTACTGAAATTAAGCCTTTTAAATTCGAATATTTACATTTTACATTTATGCATTTAGCAGACGCTTTTATCCAAAGCGACTTACGGTATATTCAGGCTATACATCAGTATGTGTGTTTCCTGGGAATTGAACACACGATCTTTTGCGCTGCTAACGCAATGCTCTACCACTGAGCCACAGGAACACTTATAATTCGAATGTTGATCATATTTAAGAACAAAATTCGAATTTAGTGTTTCAGCCATTTTGACAGCCCTAATATGCTTTATCATTTCAATCAATTCATAAAGAAGCTCGATGAATAAAATCCAAAATCAAATAAGATGCTGAGTGAGAAATCTCTCCTGGCTTATCACAGAAACTAAACACATTTGGATAAAACAGAGACTAACTCAGTCGAACACATCTAAAATAATAATGCAGGTCACAACAAGGTGAAGTATCAGTGATAATTCTGCATTAAAACCTGCCACAATAGCTTCAGTAACAGCATAAACACGCCTCACACGTTCCCTCATTACCTCCCCGGGACAGTGCTGCCACATGAGCGCTGGAAGCAGAGGTTGTGTTTTGACTGTGCTTTGAACAGTGTATGATAAAAATCATCATCTTGTTCTAAATTCCCAAAAGTAACATGTTTGATACTGATACTTGTTCTGGACTGTTACTCTCAGAGAAACAGTGTCACGTGAGTTGAGCTTTAGATGAAGCTGCTAAACTTCACCTGATCATGTCAAGAAGCACACACCTCTTCCACAAAAACACTTCATTACTCCACAACTATAAACCCAAACTATAACCAAGGCACATAGAGTGAATGATGACAGATTTTTAATTTTTGGAGGACCTATCCCTTTGATGTTCATCTTTATCATGTTTACTAGGGATGTCATGCGCATCTAGTCAGTAAAGCCGGTTCTGTGATTAGTAATAAATCTCCATCACGTGCTTTCAGATGGAGTGGTATTTACTACACAGAGCCGTAGATCACTGACAAGCTACGCAATATCACATTCATAATCGCAGATGAATCGCCTTCGATAATCAACACGATATTGCGTAGCTTGTCAGTGATCTACGGCTCCATATACGGCTTTCCTGTAGCTCAAATGGTAGAGCATGGCGCTAGCAACACCAAGATCATGGGTTCGATTCCCAGGGAAAGCAAGAGCTGATTAAATGTAAAAACTGTAACTTGAATGCAATGTAAGTCGCTTCGGATAAAAGCGTCTGCTAAATGCATAAATGTAAATATAGTAAATGCCGCTCCATCTGAAAGCACGTGATGGAGATTTATTAGTAATCACAGAACCGGCTTTACTGACGAGATGCGCAATTGCATGCGATTTATCGTGCAGCCCTAAATCAGACATCTCTCTGGAATACTTAATTCTGATTGGTCGAGCTCATCATTCAGCAGGCCCGTAATTCCTAGTACTGACTATTGTCTATGGCCGTGCAGTATACTGAACCTCTCATCCGGGTAACTAAAACCAGCACTACCTTCATGTTGCACGAATCACACCAATGAGCTCCTTCCTGAGTAACAGTGACTGCAAAATAACAGTCCCATGATGCTCACCTGTTACTGTGTCCTTGTTGACATGTGCAGCAGACAGCATCCGGATTCATCCTTTCAGCGTCTTCCTGGATATTTTCAGCTAATTCCTCCTGTTCTTCATCCCGATGCTCTTCCTCTCCTGCAGTGACACCTGCCTCTGTGTCTGAGCACACCTTTCCTCCTCCTGATGTGATTTCTGACACGCTCTCTTCCCGTTCCACCAGTAACCCTACGTCGATATCTTCAGCATCATCGTCACGCTTGAGCTCGTGCAGCTTTCGAGCCACGGCACGCTTCCGAATCTCTTGTAGATTGAGCTCGTCGCTGTCTTCAGCTCGATCCGACGGACACGGCACTGTCTCCCGAGCTTCACTCTCACTGCTCGACCGATGCTCTGCGGGTGCGAGCGCCGGCACGCGTCCTCGACCCCCTCGACCTCGCTTAGCCCGGCTGCCTCGGCCCCGGGGCGGTCGACCCCTGCGGCGCTGGACCGGAGGGCTGCTGTCTACAGAGACCACAGCTTCCATGAACTCACGCCTGGCGATGGTGCTCCGGCGGAAGCCCCAGGACCTGGTCCCCGCCGCAGCGCTGGAGCCTTCCTCATCCATCTGAGATGAAACACACATGACCTGATCAACAACAACTAAACGTGTAATTAAATTACAAACTGAATCATCACAATTATGAGCTGATCTAGCAGCTTCTGTTCCAGACTCTAAACAAAACCTACAAGTTTTACTTACAGTGGGATGTAATTAAACACTGAAATGTGTTAAAATGAGATTAATCATTACATTGCTACTGACAGAAGGCGGCATTTCAGCAAATACTTCAGAAAGGGTGACCCAAAGTACATTTACTGATCTGTCTGCTATGATTTTTCAACATTTGCTCATCACAAGCATCAGCTGATGAATGAATGATCGTAATTGTGTATTTTAAACGATATAATAGCTTAAAAAGACAGAAAATGCGCCGTTCTTCTCATGCTGTAATATGAACATTGCGTCTCAGAGACATTTATCATTTATCTAATGCAAAAACACCACAGCATCATGTACTGCTGTCAAACTGAGGAATTAATTAATCGAAACAGACCGTTAAAAGCATAATACGACTTCAAAATGTTGTTTACAAACATCTGTGTGAATAAACGAGCGTACAACCCTTCGCTCACACGCTGCTATAGCAACGGTTTCTAACACAACTCACCCTTCAACGCAGGCGTAATGTGTCTGCGTTTATACGCACGCTCTGACTTACGTTATTAAACTTATTAATGATTATTAATATGCCTACTGCACTCAAACAAACAAACACACGCCGAGTGTTTCCTCCATTTTGTCCGTGAGAGGGGCGTGACGCGGGAACACGCGTCACCGGAAGCGAACAGCGCGCTCGCGGACTGGAGGACTAACTGCATAACAGCATCTGTTACTTATCATTTATTTCAAATATGTGTCTCTACAACAATATGTGTGTGCAAGCCTGCTAAGCGTGTGATTATAGTTTAACCCTTTAATTTCTGAGTGTGCTGGCATGTTCTGTTCGTTTATTCTCGTGAGTGTTTACATTCCACCGCACGCGAACGCCAGATCAGCTTTACAGAAACTCGCTGATCAGATCACAGAGACTGAGCTACAACACCCGGACTCTGTTTTAATCATTCTCGGTGACTTTAATAAAGCAAATCTCTCACGCGAACTGCCAAAATACAGACAGCACATCACATGTCCCACCAGAGACAGTAATATATTGGACCACTGTTACACAGCGATAAAGGATGCATATCACTCTGTCCCACGAGCAGCTTTAGGACTCTCTGATCACTGTTTAGTTCATCTTATACCAACCTACAGGCAGAAACTCAAATCTGAAAAACCTGTATTAAGAACTGTTAAAAGATGGACTGCTGAAGCGGAGCAAGATTTAAAAGCTTGTTTTGACCTCACTGATTGG
>CM041816.1:1909992-2014991 GCA_023376895.1 Aspiorhynchus laticeps
TGAATTTGCATTTTCATTCAGACCAAAATCAAGTTTTGCCAGGTCTGCGTGCAACAATATATAGACGTCAACATGAAACGGCTTGGGATTCGTTTTAAAAACGACTCGTTTCAATGATTCAGAGTCGACTCTTTCTTTTGAGAGACAATAACTTTATACACGGTGCACTTTCAGATTTAAAACTTTTCAGTTTTCATTCACTTAGAGCTGTGTTACACACAAAAGGTCATTTTCAAAAATCCATAATAGGGGCACTGTTTCCAGGTAATGACGTTCACCTATAGGCCAGAGCCCTGCACGGGTCCTGTTTGGTGAACCTGCACCTGCCCCAAACCCGCAGTACCTAACACAACCTGTTATCTGTCAGCAGCACTAATTTAAACTATATCTGATCTCTTCTGGAAGCTGGTTCCAGCTGTGGGCGGCATAATAGCTACAAGCACACTCCCCTTGTTTTGTGTGAACCCTTGGTGTTTCTAACTGACTCGATCCTAATGATCTGAGTGGTCTGTTAGGTTTATATTCAGTGAGCATATCTGCAATGTATTTAGGTCCTAGGCCATTGAGTGACTTATAAACGAGTAAAAGTGCTTTAAAATCAATCCTAAATGTAACTGGAAGCCAGTGTAAGGACCTGAGGACTGGTGTGATATGCATTCACCTTGAGAACTTCATCTTTGTTTCCAAATGCAATGACTTCAGTTTTCTCCTCGTTTAACTGAAGAAAGTTCTGGCACATCCAACTGTTCATTTCATCAATGCATTGGCGGAGGGAGTCAATGGGGCTATAGTCATTTGGAGATAAGGCTCGGTAAACTGGATATCGTCAGCATAGCTGTGATAGGCAATTTGGTTCTTTCTCATTATCTGACTTAGTGGCGGCATATACAGTCTAAACAAGAGCGGTGCAAGAACTGAGCCTTGTGGGACTCCGCATGTCATGGACGTCCACTTAGACATAAAGGATAAAGACCGTGGCCCAAACCGCACCTGCATTAAATCTACAACATCAAGTATTTTAAAGGATTCACTCTGCATTTAAATGCAGTCGTCTCGCGTGAATCTCTGCAATGTATATGTGGCTATTGGATCTCCTATATACATTTATTCAAATTCTGAATAGATTATACATAAAAAGCTAGGAAGGAGTGCTCGTTTTATAATCAAGCTGTCATTAACTTCAGTTGCAGCACAGTTAGTTACAAACGGCCTTCAGACTACAGATTGTGGACATGAGTAACTAAGCATAAGACCGTTTGAAAGCTGCTGCCTTCAGTGGGTATCGAATTGAGTCTAAATAGTGTTGCTATTGGACCGTCTGTGCCTATTGAGTACCTGCACCACAAATGACAGCGTAAATAATCTCCTCTACCTGTTACATCAAATATTAGTGTGACGGAGCTGACGAGACGTGAGACATGCGGATCCAAGTGCAAGCTTTTTATTTAAAGGCATGGTCAATACAGGCAGGGTCGGTCAGTAGCAAACAGGTATGGCATGGGCAAGACACAAGAATAATCCAAGGCAAGCGTGGGTCGGAGATCGGCAAACTTAATCCAGAGGGCAAGGCAGAGAGAATAAACTAGACAACACGGGCAGGAATCAAACACGGGAAGACAGACTAAGGATACTAGGGAAATGCTTGGTATGTAGACAAGGCTAACAATACTCGGCAGAGTGTGAGGGAAAGTCCATGGCTTAAATAGTGCGTGGGTGTGTGTGTGATTGGGTGATGGTGATTGTGAGATTGTTTACAGGTGCGTGCGTGATTAATGGTGAACAGCTGTGTGGGTGCAGTGGATGATGGGAAATGTAGTCCTTGAGTGATCTGTGACTGACTGTGTGCTGTGAAAGTCCATGTGGTGGGTGAGTGACTGGAAGTTCATGGCTTGGAATCATGACATAGCCCCCCCCCAAGGAGCGGCTTCCAGAAGCTCCTAAAAGATCCAGGGTGGAGCGGGCGGAGCAGGAGCCCACCAGGGCGGAGCAGACGGACCTGGGGCCCACCGGGGCGGAGCGGACGGACCTGGAGCCCACCGGGGCGGAGCGGACGGACCTGGAGCCCAACGGGGCGGAGCGGACGGACCTGGAGCTCACCGGGGCGGAGCGGACGGACCTGGAGCCCACCGGGGCGGAGCGGACGGGACCAGAGCCCACCGGGGCGGAGTAGATGGGACTGGAGCCCTCCAGGGCGGAGCGGACGGAGCTGGAGCCCGCCAGGGCGGAGCGGACGGAGCTGGAGCCCGCCAGGGCAGATCAGAGGGGACCAGAGCCCCCCAGGGCGGAGCAGATGGACCTGGGACCCACCAGGGTAGAGCAGACAGACCCGGAACCCACCAGAGCGGAACAGATGGGACCAGGACCCACCAGAGCGGAGCAGATGGACCCAGAACCCACCGCAGGGAAGCAAACTGGGCAGGTAGCCCTGACAGCACCTGGAAGTAGAGGAGAACAAGGACAAACAACACAGGGAGAGCAGAGACAGACAACACTGAGAGAACAGAGACAGACAAGACAGGGAGAGCCTTCCTAGTCTCAGGAGCCGTGGCAGAGCAGATCTGGGAATCACAGGCGGCCTCCATAGCCGTGCCAGGGCAGGACAGGAAATCCCAGACGGCCTCCGTAGCCCTGACTGGGCCGGACAGGGAATCACCGACGGCCTCCTTAGCCGTGTCAGGACAGGGCGAAAGTTCATAGACGGCCGCCGTGGCCGGGACAGGACAGGGCGAGAGTTCATAGACGGCCTCCGTGGCCGGGGCAGGACAGGGCGAGAGTTCATAGACGGCCTCCGTGGCCGGGACAGGACAGGGCGAGAGTTCATAGATGGCCTCCGTGGCCGGGGCAGGACAGGATGAGAGCTCACAGACGGCCTTCTTAGCCGTGACAGGACAGGGCAAGGGTTCACAGACGGCCTCCATAGCCGTGACAGGACAGGATGAGAGCTCACAGACGGCCTTCTTAGCCGTGACAGGACAGGGTGAGAGCTCAATGACGGCCTTTATAGCCGTGACATGACAGGGTGAGAGTTCATGGATGGATACCACCGACACCTCTGGAAGTTCTGCAGCTAACGCCGCCACCTCTGGAGGTTTTACGGTGATACCAGGACCGGGTGAGAGTCTATTGCTGGGCGCCACCACCTTACCAGGGGCTGAGGCGAGCACCACCGCTTGGGGAGGTTCTGCGGCCGATGCCTTCCCCTGGGGCAGTACCGTGGTGGTGTACGTGGCCCAAATGCAACATAGTGCTATCCCCATCCTGGGGAGCGCTTCAGACAGGGTAATCAGTTCATAGACAGGAGGGTCAGAGTGAGTGGATTTGGGGATACCAGCAGTGCGTACAGATACCAGCTGTGCATCCCTTACGCTGGATATCAACAGGGGAACTTGAAGGACTGACCTTGAGTGGAATAGGTTCTGGCTGATCAGCTGCGACGTGGACTGACTCTGGCTGGTCAGCTGCGACGTGGACTGACTCTGGCTGGTCAGCTGCGACGTGGACTGACTCTGGCTGGTCAGCTGCGACGTGGACTGACTCTGGCTGGTCAGCTGCGACGTGGACTGACTCTGGCTGGTCAGCTGCGACGAGGCGTGACTCTGGCTGGTCAGTTGCGACGAGGCGTGACTCTGGCTGATGATCTGAGGCATGGCGTGACTCTGGCTGGAGAGCTGAGGCATGGCGTGACTCTGGCTGGAGAGCTGAGGCATGGCGTGACTCTGGCTGGAGAGCTGAGGCATGGCGTGACTCTGGTTGGAGAGCTGAGGCATGGCGTGACTCTGGCTGGAGAGCTGAGGCATGGCGTGACTCTGGCTGGTCAGCTGCGACGTGGACTGACTCTGGCTGGTCAGCTGCGACGTGGACTGACTCTGGCTGGTCAGCTGCGACGTGGCCTGACTCTGGCTGGTCAGCTGCGACGTGGCCTGACTCTGGCTGGTCAGCTGCGACGTGGCCTGACTCTGGCTGGTCAGCTGCGACGTGGCCTGACTCTGGCTGGTCTGATGTGACGTGGTATGACTCGTGACGATCAACTGTGGCTTGGCTTGACTCACGGAGATCAAAGGTGGCTTGGCTTGACTTGTGATGATCAACTGTGCTTTGGCTTGACTCGTGACGATCAACTGTGGCTTGGCTTGACTTGTGACGATCAACTGTGGCTTGGCTTGACTCACGGAGATCACTGGTGGCCTGGTTTGACTTGTGATGATAAACTGTGCTTTGGTTTGACCTTTTAACATCGGCTGTGACTTGACTTGGCTTCTTAACATCAGTTGGGACTTGACTTGACTCTTTAACAGCAGCGGTGACTTGACTTGACTCTTTAACAGCAGCGGTGACTTGACTTGACTCTTTAACAGCAGCGGTGACTTGACTTGACTCTTTAACAGCAGCGGTGACTTGACTTGACTCTTTAACAGCAGCGGTGATTTGACTTGGCTTGTGATTGGCAGCAATGACGCTACAGGGTGTTGTTGTTGCCGCCATTTTGTGAGCGTGCTCTAGCGTGGCTGTGTTCACACAATTGGGTGCGGTGTCTCGTTCTTCCGCGACTCCCACAGTGAACGTTGAACCAACAGTCAGTAGGGCATAGTCCAAAAACTGAGCTAGTGAAGCACGCGTACCCTCGCGTCTAAACTCAGATCTCCAGGGTTGATTTATGCCATCGCAAAAAATCTCAATAAGCAAAATGTCCGGCAAATCTGAATAGTTCGCGATGGCTAAAAACTCTCTGATATGTTGCTCCAGTGATCGAGGACCCTGTTTAAGGGCAAACAGAATTCTTGTCGTGTCCATACCTTCTGAATGACCGTCTGAGAAGCTGCTGGATCCTAGTGGGCCGAGTATTCTGTGACGGAGCTGACGAGACGTGAGACATGCGGATCCAAGTGCAAGCTTTTTATTTAAAGGCATGGTCAATACAGGCAGGGTCGGTCAGTAGCAAACAGGTATGGCATGGGCAAGACACAAGAATAATCCAAGGCAAGCGTGGGTTGGAGATCGGCAAACTTAATCCAGAGGGCAAGGCAGAGAGAATAAACTAGACAACACGGGCAGGAATCAAACACGGGAAGACAGACTAAGGATACTAGGGAAATGCTTGGTATGTAGACAAGGCTAACAATACTCGGCAGAGTGTGAGGGAAAGTCCATGGCTTAAATAGTGCGTGGGTGTGTGTGTGATTGGGTGATGGTGATTGTGAGATTGTTTACAGGTGCGTGCGTGATTAATGGTGAACAGCTGTGTGGGTGCAGTGGATGATGGGAAATGTAGTCCTTGAGTGATCTGTGACTGACTGTGTGCTGTGAAAGTCCATGTGGTGGGTGAGTGACTGGAAGTTCATGGCTTGGAATCGTGACAATTAGCAGTTTGCCGCATGCAGGACTCTGATCTAGACACACACCAACAACTATATAACTATCCCCTCAAGCCCTGCTAACCAGGCACCAATTAATGACGCCAAATACCCACGCTATACTCAGTTCAGATATGATTTTATCTATCATGCCACATATACACTGTGAATTCTGAATTAGGTTATTTGGTGTCCTTTTGGAGTCTCCAAGTATCCTTTTTTGGAAAGACACCTAAATTTGCCTTGAAAAGAAAATACAGTTCATCCTACAGTCCTTCAATCTGATGCCTATATATAGAATATGATGACAAAATAATGTGTTAAACAAGATAAATGGCTTAATTTCACAATGAGTGTGTGATTAATCTATTGACAGCCCTAATGAAAATATTAAATGAATAAATTATGAAACTTTACCCTCAGCCAAAAGTATTTGCTCTGGAACAATAAAACATAAAATAAAAAATAATAATAAATAACTTACTGACCCCAAACTTTTGAACAGTAGTGTAAAATGTTACAAAAGCTTTCTATTCTGATAAAAGCTGTTCTTTTGACATTTCTATTCATCAAATAATCCCAAAAAAGTACACAAGTGTTTTCAGCATTGATAATAATCAGAAATGTTTCTTGAGCAGCAAATATCTTATTATTATGATTTCTGAAGATCATGTGACACTGAAGACTGGAGTAATGATGCGGAAAATACAGCTTTTCCAACATAGGAATAAATTGCATTTTAATATATATTAATATATATATTAATATATTTAAATATTGATATATTTAAATATTGATATATTTAAATATTGATATATTTAAATATTAATATTTAAATATTGATATATTTAAATATTGATATATTGATATATTTAAATATTAAAATATATTAAATAGTTTTTTAGCATGTGTGTTTGGCTCAGTGTTATTTGTTTAGGATTACTGATAAACTAATGTTGTTGGATTTGTATTTGTTATCTATTTTTATTTAAGTTAAATTATGTCTGAATTTATTATGTCTGTATAGGTATTTTATTAAGTTTTAGTTTTATTTATTTTGAGTTATTTTAATACTTCAACAAACTAAATTGAAATGAAATAATATATATATTGAATTTATAAATGTGTATGTATATATATATATGTATGTGTGTATGTGTGTGTGGTTGTACACACACACATGTAGTTGTTTTTTGGTGTTTGGTTTAGTGTTAAGTTATGAAATTTTGTATGCACTTGTCATTTTTATTTAATTTCTTTATTTTTTAAATGTGTATATAGTATTTATAAAGTTTTAGCTTTTAGTATTGGATCTGTTTTAGTTGTTATAATACTACAATTGATTGCTTCTGTCTTCATTTGTATGTCGCTTTGGATCATAAAAGCATCTGCTAAATCAAAAATGAAAATAAAAATATTTCAGAATGTTACTGTATTTGCTGTATATATATATACAGCTATATTTGCATATAGCTTCGGTGAGCAGAAGAGACTGCGAATTGCAAGAGGAAGAAGAAGATCAGTACAAAGTTAGACCCCTAATAATAATAATAATAATAAACTCTGGCCTAAAAGCCTTCCCTTAAAGGGATAGGTCACTTTGAAATTAAAATTTGGTATCTATCAGCTTACCCCAAGGGCATCCAAGATGTAGGTGTCTTTTTTTCTTCAGTAGATCCAATTTTGATGTTTTTAGGTCAAACTGTTCTAGTCTGTCAGTCATATAATGGCAGGTATAGGTCACTGTCTCTATAAGAGGGGAAAAGAACATGAATTAAACAATTCCCCATCGTAACTACACATTGATGGCCTAAGACACGAAACGAGCGGTTTGTGTGAGAAAACGAACAGTATTTATATCATGGGGCGTCGGTGTCAACGCTTGACGGAGGGCTTCAGACACGCTTCAGACACGCCCTCCGTCAAGCGTTGACGCCCCGTGTGAATGCAGCGTGAGCCAGAGCGCGTGCACACACACGTCACACACCAGATGTGTGTGTGCACTCAGATCACTTGGACATGGTTGTGTACAAGAGGTAAAAAACGATATAAATACTGTTCGTTTTCTCACACAAACCGCTCGTTTCGTGTCTTAGGCCATCAATGTGTAGTTACGATGGGGAATTGTTTAATTTGGATTTCTCTGTGCATGTTCTTTTTCCCTCTTATAGAGACAGTGACCTATACCTACCATTATATGACTGACAGACTAGAACGGTTTGACCTAAAAACATCAAAATTGGATCTACTGAAGAAACAAAGACACCTACATCTTGGATGCCCTTGGGGTAAGCTGATAGATACCACATTTTAATTTCAAAGTGACCTATCCCTATAAGGAGCGGCGCAGCGGTAATAGTTCCTCCGGTCCAGCGGGGGGCAGCGCGCGGGTGTGAGAGCAGAGCATCGCGGAGGCTGAGTTAGGAAACGTGGCTTTAAGAGATATTCCAGCTCAACTCAATGAGAAGCGCACTCGGCTCATCTGTATTGAAGGCTGACGCGAGAACATGGCTGATGTGGAGCAGAACGCCGCGGTGCAGGACGCAGCCGGTAACGGCTCGGATGCGGTGAACGGGACCGCGGCTCGGTTCGTGTCCAGCCCCGAGGGCACAGCGCTCGCGTACGGCAGCCTGCTGCTCATGGCTCTGCTGCCCATCTTCTTCGGAGCGCTTAAATCCGTGGGCTGCTCCAAGAGCAAGGTAAACATGGACTGTGTGTAAAGTGTTTAAATCTGCGCGAACATCAGCGTGTTAGGAAGCGTTTGGAGCAGTCTGACCTGCTGCAGTTGATTGGGTTGAGAGATGGAGGCCTGTTATAGTAGTAATATTAATAATAATAAATTTTATTCTCTATAGCGACTTTAAAGGTACATCTCAAAGCGCTTTACACAGAAAAAAGATTTAAAAAAAAATAATAGCAATTAAAAAAGTAAAATAAACACCCATATGACTCACAGAAATCACTTAGCTATTCTGAAAAAAATTTAAATGCAGATTCAAAAACACTTAGATTCAAAGTGCCATATGCTAGCTAATACATGATCTGTTTAACATTAATAATTGCATCCACTGATATGTGTTGTCACTGTCACTGTCAAACCCGTATGATTTCTGTTTTGTTGCTTCTGAAGAGATATGATGATACACACACACTTTAAAAATCTTCCTTTCTGCTGCCACGCTCATCATCTTTGCAGATGAAGTAATTTATTATATTACAATGTTTGTCTGCGTAGAGAGAGTTTGTGCTGATTTGACAGGACTGGGGTCTGTACCATGAAGCTGGTTAGCCGGGTAAGTTCAGTTTAGTTTGCACCAATCCTGGGTTTTAGGTACCATGAAAGTGGCTTGGCTTTTGTTCATCGCCATAGTAACCTACACTCCACAGATAACCTGCTCCAGGGTTATGTTCTGTGAGAGATCTCAAACTGAAGCTGGACCAATCAGCTTCAAGCAAAGTGACACGTCTCTGACACTCTGCCTCAAATTTCTCTTCCTACAAATTAAAGGTCACTAGTACTAAAAATGAATCTTGCCAAAACCAAAAATTTAGTTCTTTTATGATTTATATAATTATTAGTGCTGTCAATATAATGCACATTTTTCAAAAATGAATCCCACCTAACATTAAAGTTTTTAAATATACTTTTATATTGCTATAATTTCACATTCAATCTATATATTTTTATAATATATTTTTTTATATTTCTTAATGGCATCTTTTTTATGATTGAAGGGCCGGATTTACCTCTTTTCGTGACATAGGCAAAACAATTTTTTGGGCCCCCCTTCCCTATTAATATGATAGGCGTAATATTACCACCCAAGCAAACAAAATATTTCTTAATCAGTGGAAACTGTTACAGTGTTTTCTATCGCAATAAGCGCTTATGTTCAGTCAATAAAAATCGATTGTAGTTCTTAATTAGTTTAAAAACTGAGAAAGACATTAATAGGCGCGGCGTCGTGGCCACATAACCACTTTGGGAGTGCATTATTTCTCTAATAATTTTAACAGCCTGGAGTCACAATCACACATCGAGACATCGTTCAGATGATTTGTTTCATTTGACATGTTTCTACGGAAGCCTGTTTCCGCCACTGAATACAAAAATAAAAAAAGGTTAGGCTACTGCGACTTTTTTTTCTCACAATTGTGAGATATAAGCGCGCAATTGCCAAAAAAAAAAAAAAATTCTGAATTGTGAGATAAAAGTTGGCAATTACCTTTTTTATTTTTTCCATGTTTTCGTCCTGAAATCTCGTGTGTGTTGAACTAATACGCACCTCATCCCAAACCTTCCGTTGCAAATTCCAAAACGTCATTTTAGAGCTAATAACAGAGGCTTGAGCCATTGATATGCAGTTATTAATGCAGTCTAATACAGTTATTAGAGAGAGAGAGAGAGATATTAAGTGCGTGTGAATACCTGCGTCTGTGCGTCTCTCAGCAGTGTTCAGCAGCAGCGTCAACTAATAGCGATTTCTTAAGTTGAACTGCTTCAAGAACCTCGCTACAGCTGCGAAACTATTTTATTGATAAATTCGCGGGGCAACGCTGACAACAAGTTTCTGTGCGCGTCTCCGCATGTGTGCACGTCTGTGAGAAAGAAAGCATGATTTCCATACAGAAAAAAGGTGGAAGACATGGAAATAGTTTGTCATTTTTTACCCTATTGTTTGTTGTATTTATTTGCTCAATGTCTTCTGGTGTTTTGGTTCTTGTACTGTTGTAGATAGCCCATAGTATAACAAAAATATTATATCTCTTCATTGGGTTTGGGCCCCCCCTGGACGAGCGAGCATAGGCACGTGCCTAGAATGCCTGTGCGTAAATCCGGCCCTGCCAGCATCACTGATATCAATACTACAGATGTCTCTATAAAATATTGTTTTTTCCTCTTAATATTTAACCATTGACTGTCTGTAACCATTCAGCATTACAGTATAATCGACAGATATCAATTTTAACATCTATTAGACTTAACTTCTAATTTAAGTGAACTTAAAACAATCTTCACACGAACCCATTGTAATAAATACATAAAATAATATTATGTAATTAATAATACTAAAATACATATTTAGCTCTTCAGCAGAAATATACAGAAAATGAATAGATACCAAACACTAAATTCTAAATTAAATATAGATGAACCCCTTAAAGCTATAAAAGTTATTGATTTCCTCTTTTGTTCTTGGATTAATAGACATCACAGCAGCTGGTTATTAACATATCGTCCTGCTATTGCTTTAAAAGCCCCTGCGTTAAATATTTTTAACGTGTTAATCTGAAAAAATTAATCTCCTGCGTTAGTGCGCTAATTTTGACACCACTAATAATTATGATTTATATTATTATTAATCATTACATGCAAGCAATTTTAGTTTAACAGTTATTATAAATCATTTATTTTAAATGAATGTTAATATATACAGATTGTTTATTTCCAACTATATAAACTAGCTTAAGTTTAACTTGTGACTGCACTGATAAAGCAAGATTATTTCCTTTATTTGTCCTCTTTCATGAACAAGTACTTTTTTCATTGTAAATGCATTTAAATTCATCATATTCTTCAATCTCTTAACCTTTAGCAAAGCCTTTAACCAAGGCTCGTGATTGGCTGTTGGCCAGTGATGTCACGCGTGCTCCACAAACTCAGGATCAAGTCTGATGATCAGGTTTAACTCTGAGTTTGTTCATCTAGCATCATGGTACAGGCCTCGGCTCACTTCATAACATCAGTCCAGGGTTTGACATATTCCTGTCAACACAACCAGACGTTTAGAGCTTGCCTTTGTTTTCCTGAAGAAAGATAAACATCCAAATATTAAATTTCATGGATGAGTGTTTACAGAGTAATCCACTATTTTGTGAAGAGGGGTCAGATTCTGACTCAAAATTCAGAATAGTGAAATTACTTTAGAAAGATGGCAGCATAATTTAATTATTTTCACAAGTAGGTCTATTTGGTGCATTATATGCCAATGGTGACTGTTCAAAAATGGGGGAAAGCACTTAAAAGACTAGTATACTTTCAAATTAAAATTTCCTGATAATTTACTCACCCCCGTGTCATCCAAGATGTTTGTGTATTTCTTTCTTCAGTCGAAAATAAATTAAGGTTTTTGATGAAAACATTCCAGGATTTTTCTCCGTATAGTGGACTTCAATGGAGTCCAAACGGTTGAAGGTTAAAATTACAGTTTCAGAGCAGCTTCAAAGAGCTATAAACCATACCAGACGATGAATAAGAGTCTTATCTAACCAAACCATCGCTCATATAAAAATAAATTTGATATGCTTTATAAACACACATGCTCTGTTCTGCGATGCACGTTCATGACGTAGAAAAGGTCACGCTTGACGTAGGCGGAAGCACCGAGTCAGTGTTGAACGTGTTAATACGAAGTCAAACGCCGTTTACAAAAAAAGTGAGTTACAACTCAACGAGTTTACAAGATAAAACAACGATGTCGGACGATTTTGACCTTGGAGATGGAGGCTACGTCAAGCAAGCGTGACCTTTTCAGCGTACGTGACGTCATGACCGTGCATCGCAGAACAGGCCAGCATTTGTGTTTATAAAGCATATACATTTTTATAATTTTTTTATATGGCCGATGGTTTGGCTAGATAAGACTCTTATTCATCGTCTGGTATGGTTTATAGCTGTTTGAAGCTGCTCTGAAACTGTAATTTTAACCTTCAACCGTTTGGACTCCATTGAAGTCCACTATATGGAGAAAAATCCTGGAATGTTTTCATCAAAAACCTTAATTTCTTTTCGACTGAAGAAAGAAATACATAAACATCTTGGATGACATGTGGGTGAGTAAATTTTAATTTGAAAGTGAACTAATCCTTTAAAGCACTGCTCTTCAAAGTGTGCATGCCTGTAACACAAGAAGTAGTAAAGACCCCTCAATATCATTTTAAAGTCATTTTCTTAATGCACATTTTTAAAACGGTGTTCTTCATTATTAGGGACCGATATGGTTCAGTCCCAGAGACATTAGGAGCCCAGTGCGACTCGATGTTAAATTTGACCCATTTTCAGTGGTTGAAAACCAAATGCGGTCACTTACAGCTGTGTTCAAAGAGCAATGGGTAACTCTTTATTTCGATAGTCTACTTTAGACATTCTACTAACAGTGAGTAACTTTGCATCTACATGTCCGGCTCTATGATGTCCGTGATGCAGAAAACACGGACAGAATCAGTCATAAAAACTGAATTTACAGTTTAATGTCACGGAGTTTGTCAAAGTTTGGATGCATTAATCAAAAGTAGGTCACTTAAATCAAATGGTGATCTGGACTAGTATCTGATGTAAATCTGAATCCTGCATGTGACTCTGTGTGAATGGAGCAGGGTTTTGTTTACTACATACACAGAGCGCGTGATTTCAGCGTCTGACGTCTCAATGAAGACATAAATACATCAACAATATCTCCAAAACTGATCAAAACCAGCATTTTACCATTTCATTTGAGTAAAACTAGTCATATCATATACACACAGAACTTTACTCGGCAACCCGTCAAAATAAAAGTCCTGTTTAACTTGAAGACATTGTGTCAGAAATAGCTATATTAGTGTTATTTAGTAGAATGTACGTAATACTACTGTTGAAAAATAATAACACTTTATTTTTTAAAGAAATAATCACAAAATATTTGAATTTTAATAGTAAATCCCCTTTATTTGCCCAAAATTTTAATGTTTAATTTTCATTAATTAAAATATAAATTAAATCAATGTTTTATGGCTTCATCTGATAACCAGGAAAATTTAAATACACTACACAGAATTTCATAAGCTACTGTAAGAATAAATAAAAATTGTTTGTATGCATTCAAATAATTATACATGCTAAAACACAGAATTTGGTAATAAAACAAGGTGAGAAAAAAAATAAAACATTTCATATGGCCCTAAACATGTCATTTTTGTTACACTTTTAATGTTAAATTGTATAAGTTTCATGATTTTAATTAATTAGACATGCTTTTTGATTAATGAAATTTAATTTGACTATTAAAAAGGAAATAAACAGATTTCATACATATCAACTAGCAGTCATTACAGTATTCGTAGACTGTCTGCTTAACACTTTATTGTGATGAGTTCACAACATACTGACTATAAGAAACTTTGTAAGTATGTCATCTTACTCTACTAACCCTAAACCTACCCTAACAGTGTACACTAGTTAGTAGACATGTAGTTATAAAGTTACTTGTAGTTAGTAGAATGTCTAAAGTGGACTATCAAAATAAAGTGTAACCAAACAATGTATTAGGAACATATAATAATATTGGGAGTAAATATGCATGTAAATGTGATCAAATGTACAGATTCCTCCCATCACCCCTGTGTGTCATCTGGGCATGCATGCAAGATTTTTGTAGCTGTTTATGTTAACAATATTTAAGATAATCATTTTGCAATTTTACATCAGCTGTGTCTTGACAGCAGAGCCATCTCTCTTTTGGAGTAAGCATCATAGAGGAATGTCTTAACATAACTACAGTAAAAACAGCAAGATTGTGAAATATTACAATTTAAAGAACCTGTTTTCAGACATAATCATTCAGAAATAATTCTGAAATGTTGATTTGGTGTTCCAGAAACAATTTATCAATGTTGAAAACCATTCAAGAAATTAATACTTTAGCAAGGACACATTAAATGAAAGCACTTTTAAATTGTAACATTTCACAATATTGTTCATAACCCTCAGAATCGACAGTTTACATGAGTTTTTGAAATCACTCCTTAAATGTTATAATCATTATTACAACTTGGTTTCTTATTAATATTTTGCATGTTTCATATCCTATGCCAAAGTACACAAGCTTATGGTGCAGAAAGTAGACCGTGTGTATTATGATCATTAGGGCCCAAGCCAGTAAGGCGCAGGGCCCTATTGATTTCCAAAGGATTATTATTTTTTTTTTTTTTTTTTTTTTTTATTTTTTATTCAACCATCCGGCAACTTTTGGGGGCCTTAACTTGCTCAAAAACTCTTGAAAATTCGCACGCACGTTGGAATCTGTTGGCGTCCGGACGCCACAGAGGCTGGGACCCAGGCGCGGCACAGGGGCTCTACGGCGCCCCCTAGAACACAGTTTGAAAACTTGATGTATAGCTCACACATGCTTGCACATATTCATATAAAACTCGGTACACATATAGATCTCATTGAGCCGAACAAATTTCACACTGCATGTCATAGGCTCCGCCCAACAGGAAGTCGGCTATTCAGGGCTGTTTAAAAAACCAAGCTCTGGAATTTGATATACTCCTCTGAAGATTACCACCCGATTGCCACCAAACTCGGTGAACATGATCTCAAGACATTGGGGACGCAAAATTGCCAGGATATTTTTGATATCTCGAACGGTTTGCCCGTGGCGAGGCAATGAATTTATGGCGAAAAATGAGAGACAGGAAGCGTCTAATAACATCCACATACATTGTCTGATTTTGATCAAACTTCAGGGTTTTGTTCGTTGTTTGATGCCGAGCGCATAGATGTGACTATTAGGAGTCAAAGTTATAGCGCCACCAACTGGCAGCAGGAAGTGTGTCATTTTCAAAATGCTTTGAATTCAGCATCTTATTTTTAATCGATTTGCTTCAAACTTCATCAGAATAATGTCAAAGCACGGCCGATGTAAAACTGTGAAGGGAATATTGATATCTATAATACTGTTGCCATGGCAACGTGTCAAACTTGAAAATTTGTTTCTGGTGATTTTGAAGCAGATAACATGTTTAGAATGTCATGAAACTCAACACACATATGAGTATTAATGATAGTTAGACACTGGAAAAAGCTCATAAACGGGCGTGGAAGAGGCGCTCTATAGCGCCACCTTTTGTCAAAAATGGGGGGGTTAGTTTTAGCTACAGACACCAAACTCGGTACATAAATTGTTCTATTCAAGGCGGACAACTTTCTAATTTACACTCATTAGCTACAACCAACAGGAAGCCAGCTATCTTTTTTTTTTATTTAATTTTCGGGGAATATCAAGCTGTAAATAAATTGATACTCCTCGAAGCAGAAACAAGTAGTTCACACCAAACTTTGTCAACATGATGCCAATATACTGAAGATGCTAAATTGCTAACGGATTTAGGATATCATGAACGGTGTATTAATGGCGATTTGTTAAAGTTACAGTAAAAAAGAGAGCAGTTATTTTCTTATCTTTAAAGTGCAGCTTCCAAACACTTCAAAACTTTTTACATACATAGAGCAAGCCATTCTGAAGAAGTATGATTAGTTTCATGACTTTACAAAAGGTCTATGAATAACAGAAAATTAATAAACTATCAAGACATTTGATCACACTGGCTCTGTGTATGTGGGGGGATGGGTGAGTCTGTGTTAAGTGTGAGTGTGAGGAGGGGGGTGAGAGAGACAGACAGAGAGACCCAGAGAGAGAGAGAGACTTTTAAACATCTCTTTAATCACTAGAAAAACATCAATCAGTATTTATTTATTAAATTATTCTTTTTATTTTATTTATTTATTTAATTATTCTTTTTATTTTATTTTTTATTTTTTTATTTTTTTATTTTTTTTGCATTATAGCTTAAGAAATTTCCTAGGCCTTATCTTTTTCTGTCAGTCTTAGGGACAAAAAAATATAAAAATCCAAGAACCAGTTAATTTGTAGGGCACTGATAACATCATTTTATATAATTAGGTTAATAATTATGTTAATTACAACATAAAAAAATCTAAAGATACATACACGTGGTCTTATAATTTTTTGTGCTGCAAATAATAATTTTTGACTGTAATTTGATACTGAACTCTGACACCCTCTGACATGATATTCATCTGAATTTACATCATCTCATGAATGTAACAGTAAAACAGTTCAGCTCACAGATGAAGACTAAGCTGTAATACAGGCAAAATATTTCACAAATGCTTATAGATCATTAAAATAATTATTAAAAATGGTAATATCTCGAACAGTGTGGCAATGGTGATTTATTAAAATAACAGTAAAAAAAGATAGCAGTAATTTTCTTGTATCTTTAAAGTGCAGCTTCCAAACACTTCAAAAGTTTTTACATACATAAAGCAAGTCATTCTGAAGAAGTATGATTAGTTTCATGACTTTACAAAAGGTCTATGAATAACAGAAAATTAAAAAATCTAGCAGACATCTGATGTGTGTGCGCTAGGTGTGTATGGGGATGGATGGGTGTGTCTCTGTGTGTGTGTGTGTGTGTGTGTGTGTGTGTGTGTGTGTTGAGTGTGGAAGTGAGGAGCTGGGTGAGGGGGTGGGTGAGGGAGAGAGAGAGAGAGAGAGAGAGAGGTAACACTTCATAATGACTGCACACTATGAATCATTAGGTAAGCATTAGTAAATAGTTAGTTCATCCTTTATAAAGCATTGTCCCAACATTAATAATCATTAGTAAGTAGTTTATAAATACAGCTATAAATGCCTGGTTCTTTACTTATTAGGCATATCTATTACAAAGGAGATGTAAAGGCTCAGTTATCTTTCTAACAGAAAAAATAAACAAACACAACACAGAGGGATACAAAACAGAAATATTTTTTTCAAGATACAAAAAATTAAACTGTACACTAAATTTAATTTAATTTTATTTTTTTACAATGAAATTTCAGAGGTTTATGTTTCATTTTTTATCAAGTGTACAGTTGTACGGTTTCATTTTTTTGCATCTTGAAAAAATATTTGTGTTCTTTATCCCTCTGTGTTGTGTTTGTTTAACTTTTCTGTTTGGGAGATAAATGAGTCTTTAAATCTTCTTTGTAAATGCTTTATAAGATATAAATAATCCTCACTTTAGATGAACTCACACAAATAGATGGCTGGCAACTGCTAAATGTTTTATAACTACCTGACTTAATCATGAATTACAGCAGGACTATGTGTTAATAAAGCATTTATTAACACTGAGCAATTATTATGATGTGTCTAAATAATAAGATTTATAAATGTACATTTAAATAGTGTATTAATAATTTACTTACACTTTCTAAATGATCTTATGAACCACTGACAATTGCTAAATAACTGGTTTGTAAATAACGTAATAATTTAGAAATGTTAAATTGATCATTAATAAAGTATAAAAATACAATTATTAAACATTATATATTTGCTCAAGAACAAAACATTTATAGCTGTATTTATAAAATGCTTTCTAATGCTTATTAATGCTGGAACAATGCTTTATAAAGGACAGATTTCCTATTTACTAGTACTTAACCAGCGGTGGGCAGTCAGGGGCAGCAGGGCCTTCTCTGCTGGCCTTATAAAAAATAAAATAGTGTGAAAAAATGTTTTTATTGATTATTTGGGTATCATTTTCATTTGTGTAATGTCTACAAAATTGCCTATGATTAGTTTAGTTGAGGTTGAACTGGAATATCCTACATAAAAAAGTCTGAGGCCAGCACTACAGATAGTACTACCCTTTTGTTGAAAGACGTCACATCTGATTTGTTACGAGCATTAGTGACAGAATCATCAGCCAATCAAATTTTGACGTTTAATGACAGCCCGCCCTCTGGGTCTAGCTACGTGCCCAGTGCTACCCCTTGTGTTAGAGGGCCTCTCTATTCAGGGATTTCCAGAGATGGTCCTCACTGCAGAACACAAGATCCAGGGGGTGTGGCTGGATGTAGATCCAACTCCTCCCACCTTACATACACCTAAACCTACCATCTCCACCTACATTGTCTGATTTTGATCAAACTTCAGGGGTTTGTTTGGTGTATGATGGTGATCGCATAGATATGACTATCAGAAGTCAAAGTTATAGCGCAACCATCTGGCAGCAGGAAGTGTGTCATTTTCAAAATGCTTTGAATTCAGCGTTTTACTTTTACTCTATTTTTTTCAAACTACATCAGAATAATGTCAAAACACGGCCAATGTAAAAGGAATAGGCCCATGTTGAGGGAATATTGATATCTAAAATATTGTTGCCATGGCAACGTGTCAAACTTAAATATTATTTTCCGGTGATTTTGAGGCGGATAACATGCTTAGAATTTCATGAAACTCAACACACATATCAGTATTAATGATAGATAGACACTGGCAAAAGCTCATAAAAGGGAGTGGAAGAGGCACTCTATAGCGCCACCTTTTCAGAAAACTTGGGGGTTAGTTTTAGCTACAGTCACCAAACTTGGTACATATATTGGTCTCATCAAGCTGGACAACCTTCTAATTTACAGTCATTAGCTACAACCAACAGGAAGTCGTCTATTTTGATTTGAATGTGGAGATTTGGAAAAATATGGGTATGAATTAATGCATACTCCTCAGAGGAGCATTATACTATACACACCAAACTTTGTCTACATGATGCCAAAACATTCAGGAACTTAAATTTGTAAACAGATTTTGGATATCTTGAACGGTGTTGCCGTGACAATTTATTAAAGTAACAGTCTTTCACAGTCTTGATGGTTTGGATTAACCCTTTAATTGCTGTATCAATTAAAACCAGACTGCCAGAGGGTTACTGTAAATGCATGTGCTCGCTGTGCCCCTTTTTCGTGATGCCACCGGCGTGGCGGTTGTACTGACAGCTTGGGCCCGCCATCGCTGCTTGCAGCTATATTAACTGTGTTTGTGTCTCTGTCAGAGTGCTTCAGATATGCCTGAGACCATCACAAGCAGAGATGCTGCAAGATTCCCCATCATCGCCAGCTGCACTCTCTTTGGCCTATATCTCTTTTTCAAGGTGACTTTGTGTGTGTGTGTGATTCTCTGTGTGTGTGATTCTCTGTGTGTGTGTGTGATTCTCTCTCTCTCTCTCTCTCTCTCTCTGTGTGTGTGTGTGTGATTCTCTGTGTGTGTGATTCTCTCTCTCTCTCTCTCTGTGTGTGTGTGTGTGATTCTCTGTGTGTGTGTGTGTGATTCTCTCTCTCTCTCTCTCTCTCTCTCTGTGTGTGTGTGTGATTCTCTGTGTGTGTGATTCTCTCTCTCTCTCTCTGTGTGTGTGTGTGTGTGTGATTCTCTGTGTGTGTGATTCTCTGTGTGTGTGTGTGTGATTCTCTCTCTCTCTGTGTGTGTGTGTGTGTGATTCTCTGTGTGTGTGTGATTCTCTGTGTGTGTGTGTGTGATTCTCTCTCTCTGTGTGTGTGATTCTCTGTGTGTGTGTGTGTGATTCTCTCTCTCTCTCTGTGTGTGTGATTCTCTGTGTGTGTGATTCTCTCTCTCTCTCTCTCTGTGTGTGTGTGTGTGTGATTCTCTGTGTGTGTGTGTGATTCTCTCTCTCTCTCTCTGTGTGTGCGTGTGTGTGATTCTCTGTGTGTGTGTGTGATTCTCTCTCTCTCTGTGTGTGTGTGTGATTCTCTGTGTGTGTGTGTGATTCTCTCTCTCTCTCTGTGTGTGTGTGTGTGATTCTCTGTGTGTGTGTGATTCTCTCTCTCTCTGTGTGTGTGTGTGTGATTCTCTGTGTGTGTGATTCTCTCTCTCTCTCTCTGTGTGTGTGTGTGTGTGATTCTCTGTGTGTGTGTGTGATTCTCTCTCTCTCTCTGTGTGTGCGTGTGTGTGATTCTCTGTGTGTGTGTGATTCTCTCTCTCTCTGTGTGTGTGTGTGATTCTCTGTGTGTGTGTGTGATTCTCTCTCTCTCTCTCTGTGTGTGTGTGTGTGATTCTCTGTGTGTGTGTGATTCTCTCTCTGTGTGTGTGTGTGATTCTCTGTGTGTGTGTGTGATTCTCTCTCTCTCTCTCTGTGTGTGTGTGTGTGTGTGATTCTCTGTGTGTGTGTGTGATTCTCTCTCTCTGTGTGTGATTCTGTGTGTGTGTGTGATTCTCTCTCTCTCTCTCTGTGTGTGTGTGTGTGTGATTCTCTGTGTGTGTGTGTGATTCTCTCTCTGTGTGTGTGTGTGATTCTCTGTGTGTGTGTGTGATTCTCTCTCTCTGTGTGTGATTCTCTGTGTGTGTGTGTGATTCTCTCTCTCTCTCTGTGTGTGTGTGTGTGTGATTCTCTGTGTGTGTGTGTGTGATTCTCTCTCTCTCTCTGTGTGTGTGTGTGTGATTCTCTGTGTGTGTGTGTGATTCTCTCTCTCTCTCTCTCTGTGTGTGTGTGTGTGATTCTCTGTGTGTGTGTGTGTGATTCTCTGTGTGTGTGTGATTCTCTCTCTGTGTGTGTGATTCTCTGTGTGTGTGTGTGATTCTCTCTCTCTGTGTGTGTGTGTGTGTGTGATTCTCTGTGTGTGTGTGTGATTCTCTCTCTCTCTCTCTGTGTGTGTGTGTGTGATTCTCTGTGTGTGTGTGATTCTCTCTCTCTCTGTGTGTGTGTGTGATTCTCTCTCTCTCTCTCTGTGTGTGTGTGTGTGATTCTCTGTGTGTGTGTGATTCTCTCTCTCTCTGTGTGTGTGTGTGATTCTCTCTCTCTCTCTCTCTCTGTGTGTGTGTGTGTGTGTGATTCTCTGTGTGTGTGTGATTCTCTCTCTCTCTGTGTGTGTGTGTGATTCTGTGTGTGTGTGTGATTCTCTCTCTCTCTGTGTGTGTGTGTGTGATTCTCTGTGTGTGTGTGATTCTCTCTCTCTCTGTGTGTGTGTGTGATTCTGTGTGTGTGTGTGATTCTCTCTCTCTCTGTGTGTGTGTGTGATTCTCTCTCTCTCTCTGTGTGTGTGTGATTCTCTCTCTCTCTCTCTGTGTGTGTGTGATTCTCTGTGTGTGTGTGTGATTCTCTCTCTCTCTCTCTCTCTCTCTGTGTGTGTGTGATTCTCTGTGTGTGTGTGTGATTCTCTCTCTCTCTGTGTGTGTGTGATTCTCTGTGTGTGTGTGTGATTCTCTCTCTCTCTCTCTCTGTGTGTGTGTGTGATTCTCTCTCTCTCTGTGTGTGTGATTCTCTCTCTCTCTCTCTGTGTGTGTGTGTGTGATTCTCTCTCTCTCTCTCTGTGTGTGTGTGTGTGTGTGTGATTCTCTCTCTCTCTCTCTCTCTCTCTCTCTCTCTCTCTCTGTGTGTGTGTGATTCTCTGTGATTCTCAGATGATAAATATTGCACACCCCTAAGGACAGCTGAGGGACTCGTATGCATCTTTACTTACAAAAACACCTTTTCTGTTAACTGTAATGTGCATATTTTTCTCAGTTACATACACTGTATAAACTTTGCTTAAAGGGGACCTATTATGCAAAAATCACTTTTATAAGCTTTTTGAACACAGTTGTGTGAAAACAACCAGCCTATAATGTTAAAAATCCACCAACTAATTTTTTATAAAACCAATAAATCATAAACAGTCTCTCCAAACGAGCTGTTTCAGATTCTCCCTCTGTTCACGTCACCGAGGGGAACAAGTCCCGCCTATTAGTGACGCTCTGCCTCATTAGCATAAACACAGCCCTGAGAGAGAAGCTCCGCCTCCTCCATTACTGGAGATATATACACTATCAGCACCAAAGAGGCTTTACGAGTGTTGTTTTGGGATGCACTAATAAACATAGGAGTCTCCATATACTCCCTCTATCTGAGCCGAGGACACTGTGGTTAAGTTTCATTGTCTAAGGAAATATCCCGGAAAAAATCGGTAACGTCCCCTATATGTTTAGGAATTAATACCAACGCTTCGTGCACAAACGTCAGCTCCAGACAAAGTAAGTATCACACGTTTGTTGTCTTTCTGAGAGCTTCTTGTCACTCTGTAAGGCTAAAGCTATCAGTGTCTCTGTGTTTGCACTGATGCTGTCTTCATGAATGATCGTGAATATGAATATGGTAGTTAAAAGTTGCATATGAAAGCAATGCGAGTCGATCGCTTGAAGCTGTCGAGCTCATAATCAGAAGTTGGACTTATAAAGTTTGTGATATGTTGATATCAGCTATGTTGTTATTTTTATCCCGCCGTCTAATTCATAAACGTGAATTTATTATGCACAGTATAATCAGATGAGTGTCTTTGAAACAGTAGTTTTCTGTAGGCTTGTATTAATAGTGTAATGTTTATATGCAAAGGCACTGCTAATGCTTGAGCTCTTGAAGCTCCGCCCTCTTCTCCGGGAGCAACAGCTCATTTGCATTTAAAGCAACACAACACACACACAGAGCGTTTTGGCTCATACCCTAAAAGTGGCAATTTTAATAAGCTATAAACATTTATCTGTGGGGTATTTTGAGCTAGAACTTCACATATACGCTCTGGGGACATCAGAGACATCTTGTAAAAAGGGGCATAATATGTCCCCTTTAAAAGCATTCATTAAAATGGTTTTGTAATGATGTATTTTCTTTTACTTGTAGATTTTCTCGCAAGAGTACATTAACTTGCTGCTGTCCATGTATTTCTTCGTGCTGGGAATATTAGCGCTGTCTCACACAATGAGGTAAGAAAATACAAAGAGCTTTGAGTTGTGTAATGCTTTTAATATGACCTGATTTAGGTTAACTATTTTGGTTTTGCTGTCCCAGTCCCTTTATGAACCGAGTTTTCCCTGCTAACCTGCCAAATAAACAGTACCAGCTGCTGTTCACCCAGGGCTCAGGAGACAGCAAAGAGGGTGAGAAGTGTGTTTGTGAGTGTGTGTGTGTTTGTGAGTGTGTGTGTGCGTGAGAGTGTGAGTGTGTGTGAGAGTGTGTGTGTGTGTGTGTGTGTGAGAGCGAGCGAGAGAGAGTGTGTGTGAGAGCGAGAGAGTGTGTGTGCGTGAGAGTGTGTGAGAGTGAGTGTGTGTGTGTGAGAGTGTGTGTGTGTGTGTGAGAGAGAGTGTGTGTTTGTGTGTGAGAGTGTGTGTGTGAGAGTGTGTGAGAGTGTGAGTGTGTGTGAGTGTGTGTGTGTGTGAGAGAGAGAGTGTGTGTTTGTGTGTGAGAGTGTGTGAGAGTGTGTGTGTGAAAGTGTGTGAGAGTGTGTGTGTGAGAGTGTGTGTGAGAGAGTGTGTGTGAGAGCGAGCGAGAGAGTGTGTGTGAGAGCGAGCGAGAGAGAGTGTGTGTGTGAGAGTGTGTGTGTGAGAGCGAGAGTGAGTGTGTGTGTGCGTGAGAGTGTGTGCGTGAGAGTGTGTGCGTGAGAGTGTGTGCGTGAGAGTGTGTGCGTGAGAGTGTGTGTGTGAGAGAGTGTGTGTGAGAGTGAGAGTGAGTGAGTGTGTGTAGTGCGTGTGCGTATAGTGTGTGTGTGTGAGAGTGAGAGTGTGAGTGAGAGTGAGAGTGTGTGTGAGAGTGAGAGTGTGAGTGTGTGTAGTGCGTGTGTGTGTGTGTGTGTGTGTGTGTGTGTGTGTGTGTGTGTGACTGTAAATACTGTTAAACGTCCCTGTTATCTCCCACAGAGATCATCAACTATGAGTTTGACACCAAGGATCTGATATGTCTGGTAATCAGCAGTGTGGTAGGGGTCTGGTACGTCCTCAAAAAGGTAGAGTAGATCTCTTTTCATTTAGATCCGCTTTCTGTTGAGCTGTCTGCATTTGTTTTATATACAGTGGAATGCAAAAGTTTGGGAAGCCCTTGCAGAAAATGTGAATAATTTTAACAAAATAAGAGAGATCATACAAAATGCATGTTATTTTTTATTTAATACTGTCCCGAGTAAGATATTTTACATAAAATATGTTTACATATAGTCCACAAGACAAAAAAATAGCTGAAATTATTCAAATAACCCCCTTCAAAAGTTTGTGAACCCTTGGTTGTTAATACTGTGTGAGGTTACCTGATGATCCACGACTGATCTTTTGTTTTGTGTTGGTTGTTCATGAGTCCCTTGTTTGTTCTGAACAGTTGAACTGAGCTGTTCTTCAGACAAATCCTCCACGTTCTGTAGATTCTGCAGTTTTCCAGCATTTTTGCATATTTGAACCCTTTCCAGCAGTGACTGTATGATTTTGAGATGCATCTTTTCACACTGAGGACAATTGATGGACCCAAACATAACTATTAAAAAAGGTTCAAACATTCACTGATGCTCCAGAAGAACACACGACGCATTAAGAGCCGGGGGTGAAAACTTTTTGAATTTGAAGATCAAGGTAAATTGTACTTAATTTGTCTTCCGGGAAACATGCAAGTATCTTCTGTTGCTTCCGAAGGGCAGTAATAAATGGAAAAATATATATATTTCAACAAAAGAAAAAAGTTGGAAATCTTCATCCTATTCAAAAGTTTTCACCCCCCGGCTCTTAATGCATCGTGTGTTCTTCTGGAGCATCAGTGAATGTTTGAACCTTTTTTAATAGTTGTGTTTGAGTCCATCAATTGTCCTTAGTGTGAAAAGATGGATCTCAAAATCATACAGTCACTGCTGGAAAGGGTTCAAATATGCAAAAATGCTGGAAAACTGCAGAATCTACAGAACGTGGAGGATTTGTCTGAAGAACAGCTCAGTTCAACTGTTCAGAACAAACAAGGGACTCATGAACAACCAACACAAAACAAAAGATCAGTCGTGGATCATCAGGTAACCTCACACAGTATTAAGAACCAAGGGTTCCCAAACTTTTGAAGGGGGTTATTTGAATAATTTCAGCTATTTTTTTGTCTTGTGGACTATATGTAAACATATTTTATGTAAAATATCTTACTCAGGACAGTACTAAATAAAAAATAACATGCATTTTGTATGATCTCTCTTATTTTGTTAAAATTATTCACATTTTCACAGATTCTGCAAGGGGTTCCCAAACTTTTGCATACCACTGTATATGTATAAAAAGTTAATCTTGCTGATTGCTGATGCTTTACGTAGGCCAAATGCATATTCTGTGTGTACATGATTTAAATCCAGTTTCAAGTGAAGCTCTGCTCTTGAACTATATTTACTATATTTGGTATCACAGACCAAACTGCTGATCTTATTTCAGTGTATTACATATAGAAATATTTAACATTTATGCATGAAAGCAATGGCCATCATTCACTATACTCATTACATATATATGTGTGCTTTGCATATGTATGCACATAAATTTATCTTTAAATGTTTGAGAATTTCAAATTTGGAACACAACTTGGTTAGACATATGGCTTTGATTTCATTGAAATTTTAGTTCAATATATTTTATAAAATACTTATTTTGGTAACACTTTACTTGAAGGGGTGTGCATAAGACTGACATGACACCTTCATAATCATGACATGACACATGAGGTTTTATGCATGTTTATGACAACTGTCATTAAGTGTCATTCGCTCAGTTATGTCATTTTTAATGCAAAGATTACATTTTTTGACCTAACCGTACCCTTAACCCCAGCCCATAACAAAGACATCTCAAACAATGTCATCTTTGCATTAAAAATGACATAAGTGAGCTAATGACAGTTGTCATAAACATGCATAAAAAACCTTCATATTCATGACATGTGTCATGATTATGAAGGTGTCGTGTCAGTCTTATGCACAGCCCTTCAAGTAAAGTGTAACCCTTATTTTATATAAAATAAAATAAAAATAGTATACTACATTATCTTTATTGTAAACTTAAACTTCTATAACTTTTTTTATACTTTCGTTTTTTTTAAATGCTTTCACTTCGGCAATAATCTGCTATGTGTCTTCATTTAAAAAGAGACCGACCTTAGGTCTGTATTCAGGAATTACAGCCATGCTGTAACAAGTGTTCTGTTTGCAGTGAATTTATACCCCAAATGAGCGTCGTACCTAGGGATGGGTACCGAAACTCGGTATTAAACCGGTCTCGGGGCTAAATTATGAAAGACCGGAGTATCGATAAGCTCTGACGTTATCGGTTCTGCTGTCGGTACTGGAGAAATTAAGAAAACACGCATACATTTATTGTTGCTATATATACATTATCTTGCAAATTCTCTCTCACCAGAGTTGCCAGCTGTTTTAATGTGCAATAATATTCAATCATTTGTCTATTATGCATTTTTGCTATTTGTAATTCAGAAGCGAGATCGCGGTCACGCAGAGGAGCTTCAGCACGCGCAACATGAAAGCCCTGTTTAATTATGATGAGAGTAATAACTATTCAAACATCTGCTTACTTTAGGCCTGTGGCTGTTATATTAAGCTAAGTTTATTTATTTACTTCGATTTTGGCTTCTAAGGATTATAGCCGCGTTTCTTCTAGCACAACTTCCATCCCTTTACAGCGGTGCGCATTCGTTCCTCCCTAAAACCCAAACTTAACGTCAGAATCATCATCGGTGATTGTTGTAAGATGCCGTCTTTACTGTTGCTAAATAGCGGGACATGTTTGATGATAAAACGTAGAAAGTACAATCTGCACAAGAGACGCTGTTCCCCAGGCTGAAATGTGTGTGTGTGTGTGTGTGTGTGTGCCTGCGTAGCGCGCTCCAAAACGGACAAGCAGATTACACTGAGCTTCAGGCGCGTCCAAAAGATCAAATACACATAAAATGTCAAAATGTCTGGCTACGAAAGTATTCACTTAAACACCGTTTATGTCTTAAGTGGGCGAGAACAGTTGGGAGAAAATCCGATGCGTGTCAATACATTATCTTAAAGTGACAGACTGGCGCTTCAATGTTAATCAAAGAACAAAATACAAAGAGATAATCACTCACAGCTCTTAATCTGAATAACGTTATAGCTTTAAGCGTTAATCTATCAATGCATACAGTAGAAACTATGCAGTTCATTTACATTTGATTACTTTTAGATTTCTTTTGTAGCTATTACTTACCTGAACATTAATGTTAGTAGACCTTCATGGAAAAATGAAAGCACTGTTTATTTCATTTCATTTGTATATTTGTTTTATTGTATTTGTCAGTTTTTTTTTTTTACTTTGTTTCTTTGTTCATGTTCTTACTGTATCTTATCTTATGTATATAAAACACTAAAAATGCCTGCACACTGGTGCATTTACAAATTGATGTTTTATATTCATTTAATTAAATATTTATTTTGCATTTCAGAATATAAAGCAATGTTAATTCAGCTCCTAATCTGTCATATATATATATATCTATTTATATATATATATATATATATATATATATATATATATATATATATATATATATATATAATATAAAAAAAGTACCGATAAGAATACCGTTAAAGTACCGGATCGATAAGCGGTATCGGTAAGAGTAGTAATACCGTTAAAGTACCGGATCGATAAGCGGTATCGGTAAGAGTAGTAATACCGTTAAAGTACCGGATCGATAAGCGGTATCGGTAAGATTAGTAATACCGTTAAAGTACCGGATCGATAAGCGGTATCGGTAAGAGTAGTAATACCGTTAAAGGACCGGATCGATAAGCGGTATCGGTAAGAGTAGTAATACCGTTAAAGGACCGGATCGATAAGCGGTATCGGTAAGAGTAGTAATGCCGTTAAAGTACCGGATCGATAAGCGGTATCGGTAAGAGTAGTAATACCGTTAAAGGACCGGATCGATAAGCGGTATCGGTAAGAGTAGTAATACCGTTAAAGGACCGGATCGATAAGCGGTATCGGTAAGAGTAGTAATGCCGTTAAAGGACCGGATCGATAAGCGGTATCGGTAAGAGTAGTAATACCGTTAAAGTACCGGATCGATAAGCGGTATCGGTAAGAGTAGTAATACCGTTAAAGTACCGGATCGATAAGCGGTATCGGTAAGATTAGTAATACCGTTAAAGTACCGGATCGATAAGCGGTATCGGTAAGAGTAGTAATACCGTTAAAGGACCGGATCGATAAGCGGTATCGGTAAGATTAGTAATACCGTTAAAGTACCGGATCGATAAGCGGTATCGGTAAGAGTAGTAATACCGTTAAAGGACCGGATCGATAAGCGGTATCGGTAAGAGTAGTAATACCGTTAAAGGACCGGATCGATAAGCGGTATCGGTAAGAGTAGTAATACCGTTAAAGGACCGGATCGATAAGCGGTATCGGTAAGAGTAGTAATACCGTTAAAGTACCGGATCGATAAGCGGTATCGGTAAGAGTAGTAATACCGTTAAAGTACCGGATCGATAAGCGGTATCGGTAAGAGTAGTAATACCGTTAAAGTACCGGATCGATACCCATCCCTAGTCGTATCCTGGGGGATACAAACATTAAAATCAAAAATAAGAGTCAAGTTTTGAAAACTCATTATGGTTTTGCCCTTTTTAGGGTTAAATGAATGGCACAAGTTAGTGTTCTTTCAGTTGGGCTGGGTGATGGTGGATAACAGCTTATAGTTTGTTCTGCTGTATTTGTTGCCTTTAGCTTTTAAAAATAATTTACTGATAGCCTCGTGGTTAGTGCGGCGCAATATAGAGCGCAACGGTGACCCGATGCTTTCCTCATCTCTCCACTGAACAATCTGAATAATAAAGGAGTAAAAAGCCCTTAAACATAACTGATAATAATAATGAACCGCTATCAATGCTTGGTTTTCAACTCCGTATACAGGGTCCTAAATATTCCACACAAACCACACAATGATGGTGATGTCTATAAAGGGAAAGATCACACATGCTTGGATATATGTGTCTCTGCAGCACAAAAGCAGTCATAAGTAACACAGGTATATTTGTAGCAATAGCCAACAATACATTGTATGGGTCACAATTATTGATTTTTCTTTTATGCCAAAAATCATTAGGATATTAAGATCATGTTCCATGAAGATATTTAGTAAATTTCCTACCGTAAATATATCAAAACTTAATTTTTGATTAGTAATATGCATTGCTAAGAACTTCATTTGAACAACTTTAAAGGTGATTTTCTCAATATTTAGATTTTTTTGCACCCTCAGATTCCAGATTTACTAATAGTTGTATCTCAGACAAATATTGTCCTATCATAACAAACCATACATCAATGGAAATATTATTTATTCAGCTTTCAGATGATGCATAAATCTCAATTTCACAAAATTGACCCTTATGACTGGTTTTGTGCTCCAGGGTCACATATGGTATTCAAACCTAAGAATAAACGCTTTTAAAGTTTATTTTTATTTTTTATAAATATGAAAAAAAAATCTTTTTTTTCTTTAAATGTAGTCAGTATTTCATGTCATATTTATGCTTTTTGCTCAGAAAAGGCAGCTAATTTTAATCAACCATCAAAACAGCTTTTAGTTGAGCAGCATATATAGACATGTCTTTGTGTATTCCTGACAGCATTGGATAGCCAATAACCTGTTTGGTCTGGCTTTTGCCCTGAATGGAGTTGAGCTGCTCCACCTCAATAATGTCAGCACTGGATGCATCCTGCTGGGAGGGCTGTTCGTTTACGATGTGTTCTGGGTAAGTTTGTAGTACATTACATGCATTAATGTAAAGCCTGCTTAATATAAGGCCCACAACGTGTACTCTATTTGCTTTCTAGGTTTTTGGCACCAATGTTATGGTGACTGTTGCCAAGTCCTTCGAAGCCCCAATTAAGTGTGAGTATCTGATTTATCATCCATCCCTCTCTCCATTAATCTCCAGAACAGAAGGTGGTTGGTGGTTATCCAGGGCTGGTCCAAGCCTTTATGGGGCCCTAAGCAGAATTTTATTTGGGGGTCCCTCAGTGCCGCCAGTATGACTGGTTATTGTCAAAGCTTGATTATTCACATACTACAAATCTAACACACCCATTATCAGTTTTGTTTGTTGTAGCTGTGTTGCTTACATTTTATAATTGTCTGCCTGGCATGTTTTTACCCTTCTGTGATGTTTAATTGTAACAGTTGTAAACTTACAAGAGTGGTCAGGTGTTAATTTGCACTTTAACATTCAAAGTATTAAGTGGCATAGGCCTAGTAATTAATTGGTGTGCTGAAAAGTAGTTAAATAAACCAGCAGACAATGCATTTACAGAACAGAATGTTATTTTAACAATAAGAATATTAATCGAAGTTGTACTTCATGTAAGTCATACTTTTTTTATAACAAATATTAAACACAGCAGAGAGCATTTGTATATAAACAACAACTCTTAATCTATATCTAGCTAATTGAGGCATAATGATATTGGAATATAATAGCAAAGACCCAAAATGTAGGCTAAGATAATGTTAAGCTGAAACAGAAGCTTATTTTTATTACAAAAATATATACCCAGGACAGTTATTTTTACGCAGAAGACAAAAGCTTTAATCTAAAACTAAGTAAAATGTTATATTATAATATATTAAGATGTATATGTTTTGATGTGCAAACACGAACTTCCTTAAAACAAAAAGATACCTAGGCTACTACCCCCATGTTGAAATTGTACCCCCTTGACCCCCAAAACACGATCGATTTTAACCCTTTGACGCGCCGCGCTTTGGCTGGCACTGAGCCAGAGAGAGACGAGCTCAGTGCTTTTCATATTTCATAACTGTTCAGTGTTTTCAACCGAATAAAGTTTTTATTTTCAGGTTTCAGACATTTAAATACACTTCAATTACAACCCCAAATCAGAAAAAGTTGGGACAGTATGGAAGACGCAAATAAAAAAAGAAAGTAGTGATTTCTAAATTTACTTTGACTTGTATTTCATTGCAGACAATATGAACACAAAATATTTCATGTTTTGTCTGGTCAACTTCATGTCATTTGTAAATATACATCCTTTCCTGTCATTCAGACCTGCAACACATTCCAAAAAAAATTGGGACAGTAAAGCATTTACAACTTTGTAATGTTGCCATTCCTTTTCACAACATTTAAAAGACGTTTAGGGACTGAAGACACCAAGTGATGAAGTGTTTCAGGTGTAATTGTGTCCCATTCTTCCTGCAAACAAGTCTTAAGGTGGGCAACAGTACGGGGTCTTCGTTGTCGCATTTTGCGCTTCAAAATGCGCCACACATTCTCTATTGGAGACAGGTCGGGACTGCAGGCAGGCCAGTCAAGTACCCGTACCCTCTTCCTCCACAGCCAGGACTTTGTAATGTGTGCAGAATGTGGTTTTGCATTGTCTTGTTGAAATATGCATGGACGTCCCTGGAAAAGATGTCTTCTTGAAGGCAGCATATTGTGCTCCAAAATCTCTATGTACTTTTCAGCATTAATGGTGCCATCACAGAAGTGCAAGTTACCTTGCCAAGGGCACTGACACAACCCCATACCATGACAGACCCTGGCTTTTGGACTTGTTGCCGGTAACAGTCTGGATGATCCTTTTCTTCTTTGGTCCGGAGCACACGGTGTCCATTCCTCCCAAAAAATACCTGAAATACTGATTCATCTGACCACAGTACACGTTTCCACTGTGTGATGGTCCATCCCAGATGCCTCCGAGCCCAGAGAAGTCGACGGCGCTTCTGGACACTGTTAACATAGGGCTTCCTTTTGGCACAGTACAGTTTTAACTGGCATTTGTGGATGTAACTACGTATTGTGGTACTTGACAAAGGCTTGCCAAAGTAGTCCTGAGCCCATGTGGTGGTATCGCTTATAGATGAATGAGGATTCTTGATGCAGTGCCGCCTGAGGGATCGGAGATCACGGTTGTTCAGCTTAGGCTTGCGCCCTTGTCCTTTACGCACTGAAATTCCTCCAGATTCCTTGAATCTTTTAATTATGTTATGCACTGTTGAAGGTGAAATATCCAAATCTCTTCCTATCTTTCTTTGAGGAACATTGTTTTTAAACATTTCAATAATTTTCTCACGTATTTGTTGGCAAACTGGCGATCCTCGGCCCATCTTTGCTCCTAAAGGACTAGACCTTTCTTGGATGCTGCTTTTGTACCAAATCATAATTACAATCACCTGTTGACATCAACTGTTTCAAATCACATCATTATTTAACCAATTTACCTCATTACTAGCCCTAAATTGCTCCTGTCCCAACTTTTTTTGGAATGTGTTGCAGGTCTGAATGACAGGAAAGGATGTATATTTACAAATGACATGAAGTTGACCAGACAAAACATGAAATATTTTGTGTTCATATTGTCTGCAATGAAATACAAGTCAAAGTAAATTTAGAAATCACTACTTTCTTTTTTATTTGCGTTTTCCATACTGTCCCAACTTTTTCTGATTTGGGGTTGTAAGTAAAAAAGACATTTAGTTTGTTAAATAGGCTACACGCTGATTTCTATAGAAAGCGGCAATAATAATCCTTTCAATTAATGGACGACGTTTTTTATTCCTATCAAATACACATTGTGTAGGTTACTATAAAGTTTACTCTGATTTTCTCCCAGCTAACTGACCACTTACTTTCATGTATTTCTGGAGAAATAGGTGAATGTACGTGATGTTAATCCGACAGATCCACAGGGCGGCGTCCAGCGCATATTATCAACATGATTGTGCCTGCATGACACGTCGCTATGGAAATAATAAAATGATAGGTGTAGATTATTTAATTATTTAATATTGCGCTTTCGTATAATTACTACTGTTTTACTGTATTATTGACATAATATAACACGGATTAAAATAAAATAAAATAAACTGTCATTTCATTTAGGCTACTCTTGGGGGCCCTCTGGTGGCCACAGGGGCCCTAAGCAGCCGCTTAGTTCGCTTATGCCTTGGGCCGGCTCTGTGGTTATCTCTGTACTATTTGTGACCTTGGAGCACAAAACCAGTCATAAGGGTCAATTTTTCAAAATTGAGATTTATGCATCATCTGAAAGCTGAATAAATAATATTTCCATTGATGTATGGTTTGTTATGATAGGACAATATTTGGCTGAGATACAACTATTTTAAAATCTGGAATCTGAGGGTGCAAAAAAATCTAAATATTGAGAAAATCACCTTTAAAGTTGTTCAAATGAAGTTCTTAGCAATGCATATTACTAATAAAAAAATAAGTTTTGATATATTTACAGTAGGAAATTGACAAATATCTTCATGGAACATGATCTTAATATCCTAGTAATTTTTGGCATAAAAGAAAAATCTATAATTTTGACCCATACGATGTATTTTTGGCTATTGCTACAAATATACCCTGGTTTTGTGCTCCAGGGTCACATATGGTTACCAACATACTTCTGTGGAACACAAATTAGTCGTGCAGCTTTGGAACAACATGAAAGAGAGTAACTGATCTCAGAACTAGTGAATTGAATCTCTTAAACTCATAAACTCAGCATCATGATGCTTGCCTGACAGATGTGCTTGCTGTTCTATACAATGTCCTCTGTGCATAACTTACACTCTATGGTTATGCATGTTGTTTAAATGTTAAAAATTCAATATTTTAATTTTGCATAAAGAATCATCCTCAAAGTAAGTGAGTCTATAACAGACTGCACTGGACGGGCATAAGCACATAATGCATAACATCAAATATAACATGCAGTTACATTTTCCTTGTTTTTGTTTACATGGTGTTTACAGCTTTAAAGAGAGTTCTTACATTACATTTAGTCATTTAGCAGATGCTTTTATCCAAATGAGGACAATAGAAGCAATTAAAATCAACAAAAGTGCAATAATATGCAAGTCTCAGTTAGCTTAACACAGCACACGTAACAAGGGATTTTTATTTTTTATTATATAATAAGAAAACGGATATAAAGAAAAAGAATAGAGCAAGCTAGTGTTAGATGCCTTTTTTGCTTTTGTTAATTATATAATAAATAAAAAGAAAAGAAATGGAATACAAAAAGATTAGAGAAGCTAGTGTTATATACATTTTTATTATTATTTTTTTAGGAAAACAAGCAGTTAGTAAAAGAGTGCAAGTCTAAAAAGGACAAGTTTTTTATTTTTTTAAAGAATAGAATTAGAATAAATAAATTATTTTTTAAAAAAATATATATTTTATTTTTTATTCATGCAATATAATACAGTGTACTTATAGATACAATGTACCTATAACATGCATTAGCTTTTCTTTTTTTTTTTTAATCTTAATAAAATTTTTAATAATTGTAATTATTATTTTGTAATCCAGTCATACTGGAACAGGTCTTGAAGTGTATTTATTCAAAATGCATAGAAACCCTGATATTCATCTCTTCTGCTAGAAATGACTCTTAATCTTAGTCTGATATTTCTGCAGTTAATTCTCACTCTTTTATCTCACTATTTCTCACTCCTCTTTTGTTCTAGTGGTTTTCCCACAAGATTTGCTGGAGAGAGGATTGGGTGCCAGTAACTTTGCCATGTTGGGACTGGGAGACATTGTTATTCCAGGTAAATATATGAAGATGATTTCTGAGACACTGACATGTTTAAGACGGCTACTGTATGTGTTGCACGAGATAACGGGCCTCGTTTATAAAATGTTGCACAGAAACCATCCTAAATCTGATCTTACGATCATCTCTCAAATATGCGTAGATGTGATTCATAAAATGAACGTATGCACAGAAAACACACATCTCTTGCAGATGTCAGATCTTCACTGTAAAAAAATTAACGGCAGCTGTTGCCGGAATTCTATCGTAAAAAATACGGTAACAACATTTTAGGTTTTATCTTAAATTTACAGTTAAATACCGTAATTTCATTAACTGATATAGTGTTAATATACCAACCTATTGAAGTACTGAAATCTGTATCTTTGTAATACACTGATAACCACCAAAATCAGGAGGTGATGAGTCACATGATGAACCAAAGCAGCTTTTAAATAATAACATATATAGAAGCACAGTGTTATTCACACAAACACTGATCGCCATCATGATGATCTCAATAAACTGATATAAGCAATAAACATTAATTTAACAACATTAGGTGTAACATACAACCCTAATAAACATAACTGATAAGAAAAAACTAAGAAACATAGTTATTTAAAAAAAAAAAAAAATTTGAAATGCAATGCAGGGAATTCTGGGAACGTCAGTTTATGGTTTTTCCCTGTAAATTTTACACTTACCGTTAACCATTTAACAGGTTTTTACTGTAGCATTTGCAGTTTTTTACCATTAAAATCAGTCATTTTTTACAGTGTATGAATGGTTTCAGCTCTCTGCTTGTAAACGACTCCTAATTAATGTCATTAACATATAAAAGATCATCATAATTCAGAACAGCGAGCTGCAATTTCCAAAAACCTGCAGAACTCGAACAATAAAAAGTGTAGTCTGCTCAGACCCTGACGTGACGCTAAACACTTTTCGACGTCAAACACAGTTTTAACAGATATGAGCGCTGGCGTGGATTTAAGCGCACACACTATATGATCAAATCTGAGCGAAGCACACTTTATAAACGAGTCCCTAACTGTGAGCCATGACCGTTATGTTCAGTATTTAAAGGAAAAGCTTCTCACTGAATCCACTCTGTCCTCTTCTATCAGGGATCTTCATTGCTCTGCTCCTGCGCTTTGATGTCAGGTAAAGTCTTGTTTTTATTGTATCCGACTTAAGCTGCTTTTAGTTTTGATTTACAGTCATTTTCTCATCTTTCACTCTCAGTTTGAAGAAGAACACACGGACTTACTTCTACACCAGTTTCCTGGCTTACATTTTTGGCCTGGGTCTTACCATATTCGTTATGCACACCTTTAAACACGCTCAGGTAAGAACACACTATTGTGGTCCTTCGTGATAGAAATCAAGCCCAGGTGGCTCTGAACGAGGTTGTTTTGTTTCCCAGCCTGCTCTGCTGTACCTGGTCCCAGCTTGTGTGGGATTTCCAGTGCTGCTGGCTCTGTGTAAAGGAGAACTGACGGAGATGTTCAGGTAACTCCTCTGAAATTACATCAGCGCAGGGTAAAGTTAGTTCTGTTACAGGTCTGCGCCACTGATCTGTAATATATATCATTATATACAGTGTTGGGGAAAGTTACTTTTAAAAGTAATGCATTAACACTCCCTAAAAAAGTAACTAATTACGCTACTTAGCTACTTTTTATGGAAAGTAATGCGTTACTTTTGTGTTACTTTTTAAATATGAGCAGGGCTTGCTTGTTTTTAATACAAGAAGTTGTAATTATAGCAAATGTAAAGCCCTTTCACACCAAAAAGTGTAATGAATAAACCAAGTAATTCAGGTGTGAAGAGGAGAGCGCAGGAGAAGAAGGATCAACACTCTTCAGCAATAAACAAACAATGAAGCACAATTGTTAGTTTATCTAAAGTCATTTTTGCTTATTAGTACGATTGAACTGGTTCATCAAAGGTCAGCAGCAAAGACATCGGTTAATAAAATGGGATACATTTGTGTTATTTAACATATTTAATTATTGCAGGTTTGCGTCATATTCTGAGTTTGCATTTCACTGTTTTAATTCATTTTGATGAATACTGAATCTTTTGCAAGTGAGATGAATTAATGCACGTTCATATTTAGTCTAGATCTACAGTAACATGTTCACACAGCACTGTCAGTCAATAAATGGGAAAAGTAACTTCTTGTAAATTAAAAAATAATGCGTTACTTTACTAGTTACTTGAAAAAAGTAATATTATTACGTAACTCGCGTTACTTGTAATGCGTTACCCCCAACACTGATTATATATAGATCAGTGGTCTGCGCCGATTATGCCCTTTTCTCAAATAATGCTTCTTACCTTTTCTGTTTTCCAAGTTGTTGTTATATAATCTATAAAGAAATAACATTTTACTTGTTTGTAACTTATATAGCCACTCATACCGCTGACTCGTGAGATAATGCACTTAACATAGAAGTCCCTTTTTTAAACCGTCTTTGATCTCCGGTACATTTGAGCGTATTATCTCAATTTACTCCGTCGAATCACCACATCATGAGAAATTACTTCAAAAGGACAACATTTATGACCAGATCAGGGCTCTACGCTTACTTTTCTTTTTAGGAGCGCTTGTGCTCCTAATTTAAAATATTTAGGAGCACGGGAGGGCTGCACAATTAATCGAATTTCTAATCGCAATTACAATTACATAATCGTTCAAAAAGGCAATAATCGTTCAAAGTCCACTTATGTTATTCTGAGTGCTTAAGATGTGTTTTTTTCTTTCTACAGGTTATCTTAAGGGGTTTTCCATTGTTTTAATTATAGTTTTAGTTTAACATTATAATATCATGCATTTTTTTTACATTGTTATAATTTAAAGAAGAAACCAATCCAATGAATAGTTGACATTTGAGGCTTAATACAATAGAAAAGCAATACGTTTTTCAGTTTAAATGTTTTCAGCTTATTTATTTTCATATAAACATATGACATGAAGTTGCTTCAAACAATGGTATAAACATCATTCAATGTAAATTGTGTTAATCGTAATTAATAATCGCAATTACAATTTCAAGTGAATAATCGACAATTATGATTTGTCATAATCGTGCAGCCCTAGAGCACGATCAAATCAATAATCAAAAATTCTGATCAAAAATTAACCTTCCTATTACGAGGTGATATTTGACTCCTTAAAGTGATTTACAGGGAATTTAGTTTTTACCTTTGTAATGGCATTTTTCTAACTTTATTAAAAGTATGTCATCTTTTATGTCAAATTCAAAAAAATATATTAAGCTTTTTATCATTTCTATTTAAAACAACCGAATGAAAACAAGAAGAATACGATACCAAGTATCAGTATTTAAGAAATACATTTGTACTACTGAGGTGGCACAGAAGTGGCTTAAATTCATAAATTCATGTTGAGGTTAATATTTTAAATATACAATTTTGAATGTAGAAATATTAAATGATTTAAATAACAGAAAAGATACTTAAAAATTAAACTAAAACCACCAGTAGGTCACTGATTTGATCACTGAATCATTCATTTAATTGATTCGTTCGAACGGCTGATTCATTCAGAACTACATGACTCTTTATGAATGAGTCATTGAATCATTGACTCACTAGATTCGTTTAAAAACACAGTTCATTCATAAACGAATCACCGCTGTGTTTGAATGGAGATGCGCTGGGACTGTCTGAAACTATTTTTGTTGATGAAATAGAGCAAAATAAGGCAATAGTGTTGTAATCAGACAATATAAGTCACTTAATATTAACTTGTTTAATGAACTGTTGTATTAAATCGATCACATTTGCAAATTCCCTTAATAATCATTTAAAGCCGTCACTCATCTTAGTCTCACAAAACTCATTATAATCACCGAAGCTCGTTACACTGCACAATGAGTCTCTTATTTACACTCTTCTACACTTTGTTTGTTATAATGAGAATACGTCTGTGATGCATTACTCAACGCTGCAGAAACACGTGAGTACGTTAGAAACCTTTAAAGCTCCCGGAGCACAAACACACACATGCTGATCGGGTCCGAAATATTGTTTCATAGTCGCACGCAGTAGTTTTCAGTCGCACTGTAGAGCCCTGCCAGATGCACATTTGTTCAAGAATACATTAATTCTCAGTCCGGTTGAAGCATGTTAAACTCAACACAACAACGTGATCCCGATACAACAGGAACAAAGCCATGAATCCCAGTCATCTCTTATTTAATATGTATTTCCCAGAGCACATTATACAACGTACATTTACTCCATCACATTAATAATTCATACAGAAGTGTGAAAAAGGCTAATTGATCATATTCAGAGTTTATGTCCAGGGTCAGGATGCTTCGGGGACATTAGCTTGGATTGTAGTTGTAATAAACACGGTGACGGCACACTTCTGCGCTCACATTCATGCATGCTGCTTCATTTCTACTGTTGCTCCTTCAGTCTGCTCCATAGCGCTTGTGTGAGAAGTGTTAGTGATGCTCACAACTGTTTTAAAAGAGCACAAAGAACTGTTTGATCGGTCATAACGTCCGGAGAGAAATGGCACAGACACTGGATGAAGAAAACCTCTGGGGAACACTTATTCACTATTAACTACGACTTCCCCCTCAATAAACTCCTTATTTGCTGCTTATTAATAGTTAGTGCGGTAGTTAAGTTTAGGGATTAGGGATGTAGAATAAGGCATTAATATGTGCTTAATTACTACTAATAAATGGCTAATATTCTAGTAATATGCATGTTAATAAGCAACTAGTTAAGAGACCCTAAAATAAAGTGTTACTAGTATTTGTAATGTGTTTGTATTCAGCGAGCAACACAAATGACTCGGTGATTAAACTAGTTTAAAGCCAAACAGCAGAAACACTGTGCAACGAGACGGATCACAGCGCCATCATTTACCATGGATTTACTGTAGTAACACTCACTGCACCATGGTATTGTGGCAGAAATGTGGGATATTCACATTTAATTTTATTACAGGAGTAATGGTATATAATTATAGTATGCATTTGTGATTAAGCTATAGCATGTGTGCATTTATACTGAATGTTTTTAGACAAATAGGCTGTTTTTCATACAAATAGGCTCCTAAAAACCATATAGTTATATTTTTACCATGGTATTGAGGTGCTATATGTGTGGTTTTAACTGTTTATCATGATTTAAATGCATGCTGCTATGGGAGACCAATGCTTGCATAAAAAAATAAAAACTTGGTCAGAATAAATTTAACCTGAATAAATATAAAACTGAGATTGCTACAATTTTTTACAGATGTTACTGATTTTGCTAATAAACAAAAAATTACTTTTGCATCCTAAATCAAGCTACTATCAAATGTGCATTTTTGAGAGACAAAAAAGTGATATTATTATTATTAATAATAATATCAGGCAATCCAAACCTGTTTCTTGATTTGAAACAATATCACTCAACATGCCGAAACTAAGATTTTTTTTTTCTATTTAGATATTTATTTATTTATTTTAAGGAAAATTAATGGTCTGGTTTCTACAACTTTCACTTTGGAGCAAAAATCTGTCTTTAAACTTGAAAGAAATAAAAATTTGACATTTATCGTGATAATTATCGACATCGACTGATATGAAAAAAATTATTGTGATAATTATTTTGGCCATATCGCCCAGCCCTACATAAAATTATGACAGAAAATACCCATCTCGACCATCATTCTGGTAAATGCAGTCAGTTATGTCTCAAGTGAATGAAAAGCGGATGTGTATCATTATATTGATACGCTCTTAAAGGGCCAGCAGCCTAATAATAATACCTGCTGCTGTCATTAATGCTCATCAAACAACAAAACAGCTTTGACTAAGATCTGTATTTAACTTATACAGTGAACACTATGCAGTGTTATTTTACCCTAATTATTACATGAATACTTCCGATCTTATTTTATTTGTAACATTGTTCTGTTGTATGTAATTAGTGTATTTGTGCTTATTTTTACTAGCTGTTCACTTCTTTAATCACGTTTGGACTTTCTTAGTCTAGTAGTTTTTGCTGTGGTATTGAAGTAGTACTAAGCTTTAAGTATTAAAGTTACATTGAAATATTGTTGTGTTCTTGTTGATCTGAAAACGATCCGATCCGTGGGTCAGAAACCACAATGTGCTCCGAACCACTGAAGCGTTGCTCAGATAACGTGTAATCAATCACAGGGTGAAAACTACTTATCAATAATCTAAATGTCAATAACTTTAATGATAAACAATCAAATGATTGAATGCTCTGCCCAGAGGACTTTCAGTGAAATCACTTTACAGTAGTCAAGTAATGCCTGGCTCACACTACAAGATATTATTAAGATTATCATGCCAGACGGAGCACCTCACGCAGCTCGTCAGCACTGTTTACTAGTCTTAGCTAGTGCTAGCAGCTTTCTGCACTCACCCGGTACGTTCAAAACTGAGGCGATTTCACCCCGGCGCTTCTCTTTCTTCTTACGGTTGTGATACGTTTTCGACACATTATACAGACAGTGTTACTACAGAACTTCAAGAAGCCGTTTCCTCCGTCTCCACTATCCAACGGACCTGTGCAGCAGCTGTTTTGCGGTCGTGAGTACTGACGTAATCATATAGCCGTTATCATCCCCATTTAAATCCTAAATCTCAAACATGTTTGATATGATCGGGGTGTCATTGTGTGCGAGCAGATCGGGAGGTGCAAGGTTCGATCTGTGAACGGCTCACATTACCAGATAATCCACGCCGAACATCGGGACCGATCGAGCTGCTCGATGAGATTCTCGGGAGGGGTTAAATCGGGCTAAAATCCTGTAGTGTGAGCCGGGCTTAAGGGATAATGCACATTCAGACGCTTGTTATCCGAACATTGTAATGGTGAAAACTGCCAATTTGGTCTCTCTGATTTTATACTTTGAACAAAAACAGATTCATAGTTTCATATGTTGTGCTTTGAGAGATTGCTTCTACTGTTTATCGTGCTGAAGAGATGTTTAACCACAGCTCTTATTTAGTCTAGGCTTGTCTGTAAATTAACCCCTTAACTGTCACACCCCCCCCCATTTTTTAACATACGTTTAACGATCCGAGCTTATTGGTATTGATCCGGAATTATTGTAAAATATGAAAGTAAAAAAGTTATAGAAGTTTAAATGTACTGTAAAGAAAATACATGGTACTAAATTTTTTATATTTTATATAAAATAAATATTTTACATAACAGGTTTTACTCTAAAATTGATAAAAATTGCAGCCTTATGTCTAAATTTGAAGTTGATGTGTAAAAAATTAGGTTCCGGTGAGATGTTATTTAGGGTGTTATACCACAAACAGCCACCGGGTGCCATCAAACTCCATTTAATTTATTCATGCATTTTTCTGTCACAAATGTCTAGATTTCTCTGTCAATATTACTCCAATCGCAAAAGGTCAGACCTTTCCGACGATATGCATTTTGTCAAGATTATAAAAAGTTTTGATTCTAAAAGACCGTAATGCATCGTGTAATATGACACTTGACTCCGCCCACTAAGGGGGAGGAGACCGCCAAAATAATTTAACGTGCCATTTCTATGGTAACGCAATGTCAGATTTCGAAACGGTTTTCACAGGATGCATTTGGAGGTTTTAAGCTTTCAAATGATATATAATTTATGATGATTACTAAAATATTTGATGGGGAACAAAGACTATGAAAAGAGCACCAAGCATCCCACAGGTGGCAGTTAAGGGGTTAAAATATTTAAAGTAATGCGAGTTGCAATTTTATTTTAGAAATTGGTCTGTTTTAGGCAGTGCATTCATGTTTTTGTTTTTTTTTATAACATGAAAATACATTTATATATTGCACATTTATTTCCCATGATTCCTAGATTTACATTTAGACTGTGATGTGAGGGATTTGTGCTGCTGTCTTTGCTTGTTTAAACCTAAAATATTCTTCATATTCTTCCTATTTTTTGGGCTGGTTACTTCACAGCCGCTCCTTACATATTTTTTTCTTTGTATAAAAGAAAACATTATACAAAGCAAGGTAATGTGATAATGAAAATTGATATAAAAAATGCAACTCAATTGTGTAATTAAAGCATAATTAGAGTTTATTTAATTAAACGTAAAACAAATTAGCTTGGAGCCCTGCTGCCACCGCTGACCTGCAGTCATATTTCATATTCACCGCACATACATAAACCTTCACATCTTCTGTGTAATTACAATGTCATCAAGAATATTGAATCGGTTTATTTGCTGGTTCCCATCAGTGGTCGATCATTTGGAGTATTCAAGTGTTTTATTTTTTTCTGCATCCATATTAGTTCATACAAGACTCCTGATTGGGAAAAACTGGTTTTCAGCATTAAGTGTGTGCATCATCTAGACCTGGGTGATAAAACAGTATCGGTATTCATCGACTGTACACCATCGATAATGATAGAAAAAATGTTCGATATAGGCACGTGCTGTGAGTGACGAGCAGACATGATGACGATGCAAGTGAATGTTTTGTTCGTCTATCCAGTTGAACCCACGAGATGCACCACTGCTGCGCTTTTCATTCAACATATTCGATAAACATAGAGAAGCTCAATGAGGAGAAGATCTCGGTCAGGTTAAAACCCAAACCAAGCCATTCACACAGAATGCATGTTCTGTGCACACAACTATGACTGCTGTACTCGCATCTCACACGAGAGATGTAGAGAAAGTAGGGGTGTGACGAGACACTTATCCCACGAGACGAGACACGAGACTGGGTTCACGAGAACGAGACGAGATTTTTAGACTTTAAAAAAAAAAAAAATACTCAATGATGAAATATATAGGGAAAAATAGTCTTTTATTCAACTGAAAATGAAATGAAAAAAATGTAGGTGCATTTTGAAATCAACTTATACTTTATGAAATTAAACTTTTTTTTAAAAAATTTTTTTATGAATTATATGCAGTAATAAACAACGTAAACTAGAGCTGCACGATTCTGGATAAATTGAGAATCAGTTTTTTTTTTGTTTTTTTTTTTATAAATTGGAGATCACGATTCTCTCACAAAATAACGTAATTTACTAGTGGTTCTGACAAAATGTTCATTGCTTAAGTCTTTTAAAAGTGTGTGTGTGTGTATGTATATGTGTATATATAATGGAATCAGTAGCTATGTTTCCATCCAAAGATTTGTATTTAACTTATGCGCAAAACTGGAATATCGCATAAAACATATGCGAATAAAGCACTGTTTCCATCCAACGAGTCAAAGAGAACAAAATCATCTCTTCCTGGTAAACCGTGGCACTAAATATCACTAAGAATACAGGAGAAGCCACTGAATATACTAATTTTCATATATGATATAGATTATTTGCGTCTCAGAGCGAGACACAATAAATGCTGTCAATGCTTTCGGAGGCGGATGCTGCTGTTTGTGAACGCAGTCGTGTTTAACACAATTATACAGACATACTTTGACGACAGACTTTGCTTGAATGAACATAACAACATATAGATGCTGTGAACGAGATCGGTTCGCTGTTAGTAAAGTCATCCCGTCTCATAGCGCAAACTCACATGACTTTTTTGATGCGCTTGGAGGAATTTATTCGGTTTCCATCGTAGTTTATGTGCTTTTTTCTTACCGGATAAAAAATGTATCCTACTCAAATGTGCGCATATGTTTTTTTATGCGCATTTTCAAAATGTATGCGCATCTTGGTGTTTCCATCCAGCGTTTTTTTTTTTTTATGCAATATCCAAAATGCACATAAAAATAGGTGGATGGAAACACAGCTAGTGTCTGTTCATAAAGACTTGTTTCACTATTGAAATCTCCTGAATGAATGATTCAATGTCAAATACATTTTTTAAACGGGTTGTCGCCACCTCCTGGTGGAAGATAAGTGTTACAATACAAGTGTTAAGATACTTTCGTTTTGATCGCTACTGTAGACAATAAGTGTTTATACCCAAACTATAAACTTTTATCCCAGTACTTCTGTTCTGTAAATGTCTGTAACACCGAAATGATGTGTGTGTCACGGTGCACACACGAGGGAGGAACAGGAACACGCAGACGAGGACGTAAACTCAAATAATAGTCTTTAATCAGGACATCAAGACAAGGCAGAGAGACAAGATACACCGGGAGTCACAAGTAGACCAAATCAAACTCAAAAGACAGGAACTAAATACACAGGGTAATTAACACATAATCACATACACACAGCTGGACACAAATAAACTCATAATGACATGAAACAAGGACAGGAAACAAACCATATATGGACACATGAGGCGGGAACACATGACAGAGGACTGACAGTGTGGTTGAAAATACTGTTTGTGTTGCTCTTTCTGGATCAGCAGTAGCACGAATGTAGATTTGAATGTCTTTAACACCTGTTTCACATCACGAGTGTCAGTGGAGCGTGAGCAGCGCGTGTTTTGTCGCCACCCATATCAGTGAATGACAGCGTTCACATCGGAAGCGTGATGATGGCCGACCCTCTGATTCATTAACATGGGCAGCTACAAAACGTGCTTCTCACGCTCCTCTGACACTCGCGATCTTAAACAGTCGTAATAGACACTGAATCGTTGTCATTCAGGAATAAGATCGCGTGGGTTTTTGAATCAAGATCGCAATTTTTTACGATTAATTGTGCAGCTCTAACGTAAACATTGCAAAATATTTTGCGAGGATATCGTAACGTTCTGGCGAGACGCATCGGATCTCGTCACATCCCTAATAGAAAGCCATGCAAAGTTTAAACTTTTAGAAAACATGTCGTAAATTTGTGGAGGTTTATTCCATTTCACTGCGTCTTAAATGCAGTCTGTGTAATCAGCGCTACGACTATTTGTATTAAGCTGTGCATAATGCTGTTTTGGTCATAATTTTTAATGCAATTTACTAAATTATATTTGATTTGTTAATTTAAACGTCGTGCACTTTTTTTTATAGACCGTTATTTCATTGCATTGAATAAACAACTTAATGCGCTGCATTATTTTGCTCGTTGCACCCTCCTGTGACTTCAGGAGACAAATTAAGACTTTAATCTGCATATAAAACATAAGGAGATTTGTTTAAATATTATTTTGTGTTTGACTATTAAAACACAAAATGGTTTGTCTGTAAAAATACAGTGGTTAAATTTAAACTTTTTTTTCTATTGCTCTGTTTTAAAAAAGGTTATTAAAAATGTCAATAATTGTCGATACCGAACGATATGAAACATTATGGCCCGGTTTCACAGACAGGGCTTAGACTAAGCCAGGATTAGGCTATAGTTCAATTAGGACATTTAAGTAATTTTTATAAACATGCTTAGAAATAAACATTAATGGTGTAAACATTAAATCTTTTATGCATTTTTAATTTTTTTGCTATAACGCCCAGCCCTAACATCATCCTCTTTCCAATTCTTAAGGTCTCTGCACACTGAGTCAGAAATTTTCGCATGCGTTTTTTTCGTATTCATAATCCTAAAAAATCGTCATGCACAGAGACCTTGCACACTGAGTCCGATGCGTATTAATAAATCCGTTGCGAAAAAAATTGCAAATAGTTAGCCTACTAAATGGTGTCTTCAAGCAGTGAGGATGATTTTGTTGTCCTCTCGCTTCTGAAAAAGAAAGGAAATATTGGGTCCATCCAATCCTGAGATATAGAGAGGACGGAGAGTTCCTCCTTATTAAGCAGCAGCGGGATTATCACGAGCGATTCAAAGTTTACTTCAGGATGACAGTGTCTCAGTTTGATGCTAGCCATACTAGAGCCACATATTAAAACGAAGACCACCAATTTCTGTGAAGTCAGTGTGCAAGGATCTATATACAGTGCTTTGTGCTGCGAGACGAAGTGGATGAACTTGACAAGCGTCATTCTGGATTTTGGCGTTCGCTTGTACGGTGGCTCTGAACGGTCAAAACGCCTCTCAAAATGCTTGCTACGGATGCGAAAAACTGATTTTTTTTGACAGACGAAAATTTTGGAGGCAGTGTGTAAACGTGATTGACAATGCGAGGTCGTATTTATTTTTCAACGTGCGAAAATTTCGGACTTGGTGTGCAATGACCTTAACATTGTAATAAATTCACCTAGAATGCAAGTACAATATAGGGATGTTTTCTCTGCGCGCTCCTTTTCATTTGTGGTGCTCTCTCAGTAGGTAGCAGCCTATGTAGACGGGTTTTAAGGCATCTTACAGACCTTTACTTCTGTGTGCTTTGTTCTTCACGTTACCTTCTTCTCCTCTCTTTTTCTTTCCTTCCTCACTCTATCATGTCCCTTCTCTGGCATGCAGCTATGAGTCGTCAGACGAGGTTTTGCCCCACACGCCGCGGCTCACTCATTTCCCCACCGTGTCTGGCTCTCCGGCTAGTCTGGCTAACTCCATGTCGACCCCCCGCCGCCGCCGGCACACACCCTCCGACATGTAACGACTGAATTCTGCTTTCCCATTACCGTCTGCTCCCGCCTGTGCAGGTATCACCCTTGATGATTGAATCCTGTCAGCATCCTCACAAAATTCAGGGTCATTTCACCACGAGCTTCATTGTTATCCTCCTAGCTGACCTCTCTTACTGGGTCATGCATATCCTGATGATGCTCTGCCTCCAGTGGCTTCTCAATGACAGCAACGCAAGACTGTTCCATCTAGAGATGCATCGATCCGATACTCGGTATCGGTATCGGCTCCGATACGGTCATTTTCTGCGGATCGGTGAGACGAGACCGATCCAAATCTGATACTGTGCGTATACTATTGTTATTGTTGAGCCCCACGAAAGCACAAAAACATTATAAAACACCATAAAGTTCTTGTGCACTATATTTCAAGTGTTCTGAAGCTGTTCCATAGTTTAATCTGAGGTACAGATTCATATTTAACCCTTGTGCATCAATAAAAAAAAGTTACTCTTAGGTCCATAGTGGACAAAAATGTCCATGTCAAAAAACGGTCATAAAAATGTGAAGCTTGGGAGCACAGAGTTAAGTTTGGTCTCATTGTAAAGAAGACCCGCGGCAGATTATTGTTGAAGTAAAAAAGTTTAAAAAGTGAAACCAAAAAAAGTTATACAGGTTTAAGTTTATGAAAATGATTTGTATAGAATATTTTATATATGAAACATGTTGAACTCTAAACCTGCTAGAAAATCAAAGCCATAAATCTAAACCAGTTGTGTTCCAAATTTGAGGTTGATATCTCAAAAAATGAGCTTTCAGTAAGATATTGTTTGGGTGCAGTACCACATTTTCTCCATTAGATGCCAGCAAAACTCTGCTGGAGCTCACAGTGCTTGATTTGTGATTTACAGTAGAGTTCATCTCTCAAATATTACAAGAACACATGTACACACACACACATTTTTTTTATGACACACACAAACCACACTCTGACATCCATACCAACACACACACACAATTATAGCTGCATTATTTATCCAATTGTCTCTATAATATACAGAAGCAGAAAACAGGAATAAAGCGAGTATTTGCTTTATAGACCAAATCTGAAAAAATGACACCATCTGGTAAAAAATAGAAAAAAAATAATTTTGAAGCCTTGCCAACAGAATGAAAGCCTATTAACAAAAATTGCATCATTTTACAGTTAAACAGCACTGCGATTAAAAATAGCAGTTTTAATGGAGACATTTTTGTTCGTTTTTTTGTATCTAGTGTAAAATAGATTTATTAAAGGAAATGAGGCTGGAATATTAAAGTTCCAATAAAAATACACACCTGAGCCAAAATGTATGCAGTTAGCATAAACACAGGCAAAATTATATAAAAAAAAAAAACTAAAATGGACAAAAATGTCCATAAGGTTGCACAAGGGTTAGTCATTAAATTCCAGTTCATAAACCCTTCTCCCTTCTTCGTCTGTCATCCTCCATTCAGCATCAAGCTGTGTGTTGTGTTCGGTTACTACAGTCAAAACGATGAAACTCTCTTCAAGAGCACAGTAACTGAGGTTTAAACCCGTTAAAAGAAGTCTCAACGCACAGATTTAATACACTACGCATCAGTATCTCTTCCCTTTGTGCTGAGCGTTTCTATGCGGACTCGAGCGCTTTGTATTGCCTTTCGTATTATAATACTTTTCTGTGCAATGAAAGATTATTAATAGTCTTTCTTATTCTGTCCTATCTATCATATGTCGCTGCCTTCATTACTGTGCTATGCATTTAAAAGAAATATTTTTAATTTTATAGTATATATTTATATATAAATGTATTTACTTGTTTTTTCATGAATGCATTTTACAAAACAAGCAGAAATGTGTAACATTTCACCAGATTTAGTCCTACACTTATTCACTTTTATTTGTAAATAAAAATGTTTCACAAGATTTTATTAAATTATTGTGCGCCTGAGTATCTTTTGTTGCTGAATTATTCACTAAACTAGTTTATAATAGTATTTTCGTCATAGACAACTTCATTTTAATGAAAAAAATCATAATCTGTGTGTAGTAGATGGTGTTTAACACACAAAATCGTGACGAGCAGCTCAACACACAGTAGTATACTGCCGTGCAAAGGCAAAAGACCGTAACTTCGATTTGTCAAAAATGAGTTATTGATATTTTTGGGACATTCAAGACATCCTTTATCATGAACATAAGTATCTTGAGTCAATTTCGTTGTTTTTCCGAGAAAATAATGGGTGGTCTCAACCGTAACTTCAAAAAGCCCCGGAGAAACCAAGGCAGAACACAGTATAACACCAGTTACCGCTCTTTCACTTTGTTTGGATTGAGTTACGCCGTTCTGACTTTGATTAACTGTGCGTCAAAATGAAGTTACGGTTACGGCTTGGAGTTATACAGTGTTCTGCCTTTTTTAACGGTCCATTAAAGTCTTAATTACGGTGTAGACAAACGAATTAGATCGCGATCTGCCAAACAGCTCCATATAACAAAGCACTGTAAAGACTAGACACCTTGGCAGTAATACATATAATCGTGAATAACCTTTTAAAGATTTTTGTAATGCAGATTATTCACCAGGCTGTCACTTCTAGTTGGATGCGTGTGTACTTGAACGCCGTAGCATGATCAATCATAAAATCAGTAGCCTAACAGTTCGCAATTAAATCCATATCCTACCTTTTCTTGTAACCCGATAAAATCACGCAGAACGTCGTCGTCGATGTTTAATCCACGCATTTCTGAGCATTATTCCTGCTTGCTGGCGTTCACATCAATCCACAATTCATTATTTTAGGTTAAGCTATTTAATTCAAGTCAATATAAGCAATTATGCTATGTCTAGCATTATTTTACGTTACTTAGCATAGCAAATAAATTGGTTGCAAAACAGTATCCACTCACATGTTTAACTTTTAGTCTGCTTATTACGATAAAAAAATTATTATAATAATAATAGTCACATTACTATATGCAATAGCCTATATGAGAGAGCCCATGATCACTAGATTTTATACAGGTGTTACTATAATGATTTTGTAAATGGTGATCAGCAACAAAATATTGATAATGTGGAAGTTATTGTCTTTTGCCTTGGTGTGACTTCTCACTTTTTGCAGACAATGCAAAGGCAGAGTACAGTAACTTTAAAAACTTGAGTTCAAACTTGATTTTTACCCCTTTTTTGATGTAGATAATTTTCATTACTAAAACATCTAATTGCCAAATTTCCAGTGTCCTACCTAGAATTAATTTAAAAAAACTTTAAAGTCATTTTTCTCAGTTTCACACTCTAGCGAGTTAAGGTCTTTTGCTTTTGTAGGGCAGTATAGAAATTGTACATTGATAAAACAAAACTGCGCTGGTATCGGTATCGTATCGGTATCGGCAGATACTCAGAATTTTCGGGATCGGATCGGTTCTGAAAAAATGCTATCGTTGCATCCCTAGTTCCATCCGTTGACTGATCATAAGCTTTTTGATTTCGAGTAATATAGTCGAGCTGCATTGTTTATAGGGTTGCATCTGGGGATTATTGTACATTTATGATCCCAGGAGCCATGTTTGCAGAATATGAAATCATTTGACTGTAGTTCTGTCTTCAGTGAGCACTGAGCTTTGTCTGATTCTCGCCCTGCCTCGTGGCTTTCCTCGTCATCCGCGTCACTCGAATCCACTTCAGCAGACATGCATTTATCTAAAGGCACACGTCACATGAAATACAGGGACAGAGCAGCCCAGCAGCTTTCTCTATTTATCCATGTGTGTTAATGCTGATTCCTCCCGATCACACTTGACTTGTTTCTCATGTCTCCTGCAGATACGAAGAGGCTTCACCGGAGGAGACGTCATCGAAAGACGAAATAACAGAATCTGATAAAGACAAATAAAAGTGTGGGTTGAGCCCTTAGTGATGTGGTCATGTTCAGAGTCACATGTTTTGTACTTTTGAGCTTTATTTTAATGAACAGCTTGCTCAGTGCCTGTGTATCCTCCTTGTTCCTTTCCTTCATTGCCTTCAACATTTGATTGGTTATTTGCTTTCAAAGTTTTTATTTGTTATTATTATTATTATGATACAGTATTTGAACAGGGTAGAAGTTAGGCTTTCTGAATGTAATGACAGATTGCTATACAGATTTATTAAAAATCTGATGTCACAAGTCCTGTGTAGCTGGTTTCTGTTATTGATTTCACTCCAGGATCTCATAAGAGATTCAGTTTGTGAAACATAAGTAATTGTCCATCTTTTATTACATTCAAATACATTCTGGATGAGATATTTTTACTTTATGCAAGTGTAAACAAAAGTACATGTGATGTTTTTCTGATGTAGTTTAGTTTTCTATGCCATATTGTGTCCTGATCATATTTGTTTGCACACGTCATGCTTAGCTTGGTAAGCATTATTTTACAGTCTCCTCTTGTGTAATCTTTCTTTTCTCAATGCAAAAGTGTAAGCTTACGTGAGGAGCATTTCTATCTCAGTTTATCTTTTTATTAGCATTAAACCGTGGTGTTTACCACTGTAGAAAAGCATAAACCAGTGTGTTCTTGACTATATTTTGCATACTGAAAAACATATACTTCACACGTTAATGTGTATTATATATTTTACAGGCCATCATGCAGAGAGAGAAGACAGGCAGGGTTCTGTTAACTATTGTAATGAGATATTTTTGCAGGATTAACGCTACATTGATTGAGTAAACGGCAGTGATGCAATGCTTGTGTTGATAAACAAGCCTAGAACATCATGCACTTTCTCAACTAATCCACAACTAACTAAATGCCCTCATTGCAAATATGATTGACGGATAAATAAGAATTTACAAAGAATCAAGTTTGTTTAAAAACCAGAATAAATGTGAACTCTGTAACCAGGGTCTAGATTAGAAATGAAACAGAAAAGCGTCCTAAGGGTATTTTACTATTCTTCAGTTACAGGGCAAATTGTACTTTATTTTAATCAGGCTGGGAGACAGAATTATAATATCAAGTGGGTACTAATATGGGAATTAATAATATAAACGGTTCTAACTCAGAATTAAAAATAATAACATGGAATGTGAGAGGTTTGGGGAAAATAACCAAAATTAAGCAAGTAATGACGAAAATTAATCAGCTTAACCCTTCAATTGTATTTCTGCAAGAATGTCACATATCTTCAAATGATACGACACCAATACAAAGACGCTGGAAAGGTCAGCTTTATATTCTCCTAATTCTAGGGGGGTTATGATTTTAATACACAAGTTGGTTCCACTTAAAATATCTCGGGTTTTACAGGATACAGCAGGGCGTTACATAATAATTCAAGGCTCTCTTTTCAATGAAAATGTGATTTTGACAAATGTATATGGCCCTAATATAGATTGTCCAAGTTTCTTCGAAAAATTGTTTCTTTTAATAGCCTCCTTACCAGGAAAGCTGATAATGGCTGGAGATTTTAACTGTACAATATCTCCCAATCTTGACCGCTCAACATGTTCAGATACAACACACACACAATCTAGGAAAAAGATAGGGGACTATATTAAAGAATTAAACTTGTGTGACCCATGGAGGAGATTAAATCCTAGTAAAAGAACATATTCATGCTGCTCTACAGTGACAAAGGGACATTCTCGTATTGACTATTTTTTGATTTCTAATGATCTATTTTCAAGAATAACAATGTGTCAATATGAACCAATCGTTATTTCAGATCACGGTCCTGTTTCATTAATTTATAAGACAGAAGGTAGTATGAACGAAACTTACCGCTGGCGTCTCCATCCAAAATGGTTACATGATCCAGATTTTATAAAATTCATAGAGGAACAGATAGACAATTTTTTTAAAGAAAATAAAGATGAAACGTCAGCTGCTATAAGGTGGGAAGCATTCAAGGCATATATACGGGGCCAGATAATTTCCTATACAAATTCAAAATCTAATAAATTTAAATTAGAATTAAACCTACTGGAAAAAGAAATTAAAATGGAAGAAGAAAATACATATTCAAATAATTCAGAAAAAATAAACAATAAACTTATTAAACTTAGGGCCCAATATAATGCCCTCACCATAATAAAAGCTGAAAATAGCTTAATAAGATTAAAGCAATCTTTCTATGAACAGGGAGAAAAAGCAGGGAAGTTGCTAGCATGGCAGATCAAAAAGCTAGATACAGAAAAGGCTATTAATAATATACAAACTGAAAATGGAGAGCTAACATCCAACCCTTTAGAAATAAATAATATTTTTGTCTTATTTTATAAAGATTTATATAAATCTGAATCGGAACATTATATTGAAGACCAAGGCCAATTCCTTAATGATTTACAGATTCCATTTATATCTGAAGAAGACAAAAAAAATTTAGACAATATATTAGAGGAAAGTGAAATCTTAGAATCCATAGCAAAACTAAAGAATGGTAAAACAGCCGGCCCTGATGGTCTACCGATTGACATATACAAATTATTTAAAGACAAATTAGTTGGTCCCCTGAAGGAAATGTATGAAGAGTCATTTCAAAATGGTTATTTACCACCCACACTGAGAACAGCCTTAATAACTTTAATCTTGAAACCTGATAAACCTCCTACCAAATGTGAGTCATACAGACCAATTTCACTGCTTAATACAGATGCGAAGATCATTGCCAAAATTATGGCGTTAAGATTAGAAAAATGTCTTCCATCTGTTATAGGCACTGACCAAAATGGATTTATTAAGGACGGTCAGACTACTCACAATATTAGACGAGTCCTAAATATTTTACATGAGGAAAAGGAAACCACTGATGCATGTATCCTATCACTCGACGCAGAAAAAGCGTTTGATAGGGTGGAGTGGCATTATATGAAAGATATTTTAGCTCGTTTCGGTTTTGGAGACTCATTCCTACGTTGGATTAATATTTTATATTTTAAACCAATAGCTGAAGTGAGGACCAACAGAACAATATCAAAACCTTTTAATATATATAGAGGCACACGACAAGGATGCCCTTTGTCACCAATGCTATTCATTTTGGCATTAGAGCCCTTAGCAGTCGCTATTAGAAGTAGTCCTATCATAAAGGGCATAAAAATTGAAGATTGTGAACATCGAATAGCTCTTTATGCAGATGATACTATTATTTTTCTTACAAAGCTTGAAAGATCCATTCCAGCATTGCTTAAATTGATCGATAGATTTGGGAAGTTTTCTGGCTATAAAATTAATAATACTAAATCATCAATACTTTTCTTAAATACTCAAGAAAGACATAAACCACCAATAAAACACCCTTTTATAAATACAGTAAATGGTTTTAAATATTTAGGAGTAGTGATCACTCCTACAATTGATAAATTAATCCCTGCTAATTATAATCCAGTCATAACAAAAGTTAGTGAATCTTTAGATAGATGGTCATCCCTACCAGTTTCCTTGATTGGTCGTATAAACATTATTAAGATGAATATCATCCCCAAATTCCTGTATCTATTTCGTTCTATTCCACTTCCACCTCCATCAGGTTTTTTTCCCAATATGAATAAGAAATTTACTAAATTTATTTGGAAAAACAGACGGGCAAGACTGCGCCTAACACTACTATATCTTCCATATGACAGAGGGGGTCTACGTCTGCCTAATTTGCGGTGGTACTATTGGTCTGCCCAATTAGCTAATGCCACCTACTGGTTTTCTTTGCAGCCGCAATTACCCTGGGTACAAGTAGAATCGATGTCTGCTAAAAATATGAACATGGCTTTATATTTGTACTCGGACTTGTACAAAAATCTGAAAAAGGACATCAAAAATCCATTTGTTAAGAATACTTTAATAGTTTGGAATGAAGCACAGCGTACATTGGGAGAAGTCCCGTCTCTCTCTTATTTTGCTCCTGTTTGGGGAAACAAGGACTTCAGTCCAGGGAAAAATGATTCTGGCTTTAAACAATGGGCATTAAAGGGTATTCAAAAGATTGGTGACTTGTTTGAGGGAGATACGCTCATGTCTTTCAATAAACTCAGGGATAAATTTGGAATTCCTATGACACACTTCTTCAAATATTTACAAGTTTGCAATTACATCAGAGTCAAGCAACATTATTCAATGTCCAGACCAATGTTAACAGAACTAGAACAAGTTATGTTTAATGAGGAACTTAGTACAAACAAAATAATTTGTTAATAGTTCTAAAGAATCCTCTGAATCTAAGAGAGTTGCTTGGGGTACCGATTTACAGTACGATTTTTCAGATTCAGAATGGAGTGAAATATGTGTCAGAGCCCAGAATTTGTCAATCAATACAAGATTTAAACTGCTCCAATACAATTGGGTAATGCGCACTTATATTACACCTGAAAAGTTAAACAAATTTAACCCTAATATTCCAGATGTTTGCTTTAAATGCCAAAAATATAAGGGAACGTTTTTTCACTGTGTTTGGGAATGTGATGTTATTCAGACATTCTGGCAAAAAGTGATGACATTAATATCTTCAATTATTTTAAAACCAGTTCCAGTGACTCCTGAAATATGTGTGCTAGGTCTAGTTCCTGTTGGTATATCAGTATCAAGACATCAAATGAAAATGATAGACATCTGTTTAGTTCTCGCAAGACGGTCAATAGCATTTTATTGGAAGAAAATAGAAGGTCCATCAATTGGTCATTGGTTAAAAGATTTATCACACTGTATTGTTTTGGAAAAACGGACATACAGTACTAAGGGTAAACTGAAAGATTACTATAAAATATGGGACCTTTTTATACAATTCCTTGAAAACAACGAAATAGTAATACAAGAAATGTTAGATTCCTCTCAATCCAGTGATTGATGTAAATGTGATGTGCTTTATTTGATGTGGTAATATTTATCTGTCTTAGCCCATGTGCAGCAAAATTTATATATATTTTTTATTTTATTTTTATTTAGCCCTGTGTAATTGAACATGTGGATGCTGAGGGTGGGAGGGTGGGAAGATAGTTTAAAAAATGTTGTCTTTGAAGATTTTTCTATTGTCTTATATACTTTCTCAATAAAGACATGTTTAATAGAAATGAAACAGAAGTTATTAGTCAAGTCACCTTTATTTATACAGCGCTGTTAACAATAAAGATTGTCAAAGCAGCTTTACAGTATCAAATAGTGTGTCAGTAAGGACAATAAACACTAATTTTTCAGTTAAAGGATTAGTTCACTTTCAAATTAAAATTTCCTGATAATTTACTCACCCACATGTCATCCAAGATGTTTGTGTATTTCTTTCTTCAGTCGAAAAAAATTTTTTTTTGATGAAAACATTCCAGGATTTTTCTCCATATAGTGGACTTCAATGGAGTCCACAGAGACACTCACACAGACACACACACAGACACACACACACTCACGCACACTCACGCACACAGACACTCACACAGACACTCACACAGACAGACACTCACACAGACACTCACACACACACTCACGCACACTCACACAGACACACACAGACACTCACACAGACACTCACACAGACACTCACACAGACACAGACACTCACACAGACACACACACAGACACTCACACAGACACTCACACACACTCACAGACACACACACAGACACACACAGACTCACACACACACACACACAGACACACACACTCACACAGACACAGACACTCACACAGACACTCACACAGACAGACACTCACACAGACACTCACACAGACACTCACACAGACACTCACACACACACTCACGCACACTCACACAGACACACACAGACACTCACACAGACACTCACACAGACACTCACACAGACACAGACACTCACACAGACACACACACAGACACTCACACAGACACTCACACACACTCACAGACACACACACACAGACACACACACAGACACACACAGACTCACACACACACACACACAGACACACACACTCACACAGACACAGACACTCACACACACTCACAGACACACACACACAGACACACACACAGACACTCACACAGACTCACACACAGACACTCACAGACACTCACGCACACTCACACAGACACTCACACAGACACTCACACAGACAGACACTCACACAGACACTCACACACACACTCACACAGACACTCACAGACACTCACACAGACACTCACACACACAGACACTCACACAGACACTCACACAGACACTCACACAGACACTCACACAGACAGACACTCACACAGACACTCACACAGACACTCACGCACACTCACACAGACACTCACACAGACACTCACACAGACAGACACTCACACAGACACTCACACAGACACTCACGCACACTCACACAGACACACACAGACACTCACACAGACACTCACACAGCCACTCACACAGACAGACACTCACACAGACAGACACTCACACAGACAGACACAGACTCACACACACACACACACAGACACACACACTCACGCACACTCACACAGACACTCACACAGACAGACACTCACACAGACTCACACACACACACACACACACAGACACAGACACTCACACAGACACACACACAGACACTCACACAGACACTCACACACACTCACAGACACACACACACACAGACACACACACAGACACAGACACTCACACAGACTCACACACAGACACTCACACAGACACAGACACACACACACACACACACACACACACAGACACACATATATATATACAGTATATATATTATATATGTGTGCGTGTGTGTGTGTGTCTTTATTTATTATGACTTCGTTTTTGGTTTATTGATGTGCTGTATTAATCTAAAAAAATACAATTAACATTAGCTATAGCCTAATAAATACACTTTGTATAGAAATATGACAACAATCACGTAGAGTGTTCATATTCAAATTGATCTTGTATAATGTTCAAGCATTTGTGTGTAACACAATTCTGTAATTTATGAATCACAACTATTGTAACAAACCACGGTTCTTTTCCACAGTGTCATGCATATGAATCATTTAATGCACACCTAGCCATGTATTACCCATTACATTAAAAAAGTGCAAATACAGTCATGTACAAATTGTGTATACAGTTAATACAGTTGTGTAAGCAATGCATTTTTGAAGATCAGTTTAAATATAAAAGTACTCACATCACTTGAGTTGTTTTTATTGTTGGTCCTCTGCCACAAAAATCAAGACAGAAATTGTAGAGGTTGTTTATGGGAAGTTCACCTTCTCTTCACTTATACTCGGGGAAATCTCCATTTATATAGTTCATTTATATATGCATGGTTTCTCCTTCTGGAGCATAAGTGAGTGTTTGAAGCTTCTGTAATAGTTGTGTATGAGTCCCTCAGTTATCCTCAGTGTGAAAAGATGGATCTCAAAATCATACAGTCACTGCTGGAAAGGGTTCAAATACACAAAAATGCTGGAAAACCAAATAATTTGTGGAAGCTGAAGGATTTTTCTGAAGAACAGCAGATAGTTTAACTGTTCAGGACAAACAAGGGACTCATGAACAACTATCACTAAACAAACAAACACAGCTGTGGATCATTCAGGTAACAACACAGTGTTAAGAATCAAGGGTGTGTAAACTTTTGAACGTGGCCATTTTTATAAATTCAACTATTATTTTCTCTTGTGGACTATATGTAAACATCTTTTATGTGAAATATCTTATTCAGGTCAGTACTAAATAAACAGTAACATGCATTTTGTATGATCCCTCTTATTTTGGTAAAATAATTAACATTTTGCAGATTCTGAAAGGTGTATGTAAAGTTTTGACTTCAACTGTATATAGTAGAGGTCTTCACGGGTCCAAAAATTCGTACCCGAACCCGAAAAGACCCGTAAATATGCTACACGGAACCGACCCGGACCCGTATTTTATTTGAAAGTGGGACCCGAACCCGTGCAGACCCGAGAAATGCCTTAAATGTACTACCCGGACCCGACGCGGACCCGACCATTATTCGAAAGTTGGACCCGAACCCGGCTGGGAAGACACAGGCCCGACTGCACCCGTCCCGATCGGCACATAGGCCTATTGCACAGCAAATGCTATTAAGTCAATAAACATGTTGTGAACAAAATTTTTTTTTTTCCTTAACTACTGTTAGTAGCCCTCTCCCTGACTGCGATGCATACAATCCTCCTTGTCAATAAATGTCCATCCATGTTAGGCTGTTCCTCTCTCTTGCCGTCTGAAAGAGCCTTCTTAATCCACTCATTATTCCAGCTTCAAAAGTACTTGCTGTCACGGAGACGGATGACTAATGTAACTTTGCAGGGGTTTTTTTCTCTTGGTTGGTTGTATTAAAGACTCGGAGCAATAATTTTTTTTTAGCAAAAAACGCACAGAATTAGAAGTTCGTTACACTACTGCGTGCATGTTCAATAACAGGTGCTTCTCTTCAGTTTTGTTTCAGCGTTTTTTTCACATCACTCGTGAAGAAATCCATGATCACCGTCCGTTTGCAGTACTAACATCCCAGCAGGCACCGGACGTCAATATAACGTCAGATTGACGTTGGACCCCAACGTCGGAGAGACGTTGTTTTTTGGTTGAAAATGAAAATCGGGTTGACGACAGAACCCAACGTCATATTGATGTCATAACCCAACGTCAGGTTGACGTCAGAACCCAACGTCAGTTTGATGTCAGAACCCAACGTCAGTTTGATGTCAGAACCCAACGTCAGATTGATGTCAGAACCCAACGTCAGATTGATGTCAGAACCCAACGTCAGATTGATGTCAGAACCCAATGTCAGATTGACGTCAATCTCCAACGTTGGACAGATGTTGCATTTTGGTTGAAAATGAAAATCGGGTTGACGTCAGAACCCAACGTCAGATTGACGTCAATCTCCAACGTTGGACAGACGTTGTATTTTGGTTGAAAATGAAAATCGGGTTGACGTCAGAACCCAATGTCAGATTGACGTCAATCTCCAACGTTGGACAGATGTTGCATTTTGGTTGAAAATGAAAAGTGGGTTGATGTCAGAACCCAACGTCAGATTGACGTCAATATCCAACGTTGGTCAGAGATTGCATTTTGGTTGAAAATGAAACTCGGGTTGACGTCAGAACCCAACGTCAGATTGATGTCAATCTCCAACGTTGGACAGACGTTGTATTTTGGTTGAAAATGAAAATCGGGTTGACGTCAGAACCCAACGTCAGATTGACGTCAATCTCCAACGTTGGACAGACGTTGTATTTTGGTTGAAAATGAAAATCGGGTTGACGTCAGAACCCAACGTCAGATTGACGTCAACCTCTAACGTTGGACAGACGTTGTATTTTGGTTGAAAATGAAAATCGGGTTGACGTCAGAACCCAACGTCAGATTGACGTCAACCTCTAACGTTGGACAGACGTTGTATTTTGGTTGAAAATGAAAATCGGGTTGACGTCAGATCTCCAACGTTGGACAGACGTTGTATTTTGGTTGAAAATGAAAATCGGGTTGACGTCAGAACCCAACGTCAGATTGACGTCAATCTCCAACGTTGGACAGACGTTGTATTTTGGTTGAAAATGAAAATCGGGTTGACGTCAGAACCCAACGTCAGATTGACGTCAATCTCCAACGTTGGACAGACGTTGTATTTTGGTTGAAAATGAAAATCGGGTTGACGTCAGAACCCAATGTCAGATTGACATCAGAACCCATCGTCAATTTGACGTCAATCTCCAGTGTTGGACAGACGTTGCATTTTGGTTGAAAATGAAAATCGGGTTGACTTCAGAACCCAAAGTTAAATTGATTTCAATCTCCAACATTGTACAGACATTGCATTACATCCCTATTGAAAATGGCCATTACCACATTTGTCATCAACCTGTGAATACAAAAGGAAGAGGAGTTAAATGTCCAAACAATTAATTATACATAACACATTATGAACCTCTTGTTATAGTTTGTGTTAGGTTTGTCATATCTAATGTAGATGTCACATTGGTTCTACTGTGGTGCTAGATGGAAGATCATGGGCTCACCCAAACTGCTATGTTTTTATCTTCTGGAGACAAAACTGATATTGCGCAATTTCAAAACCTAAAACCTTCCCCGTTAATGCTAAAAGGCAGTGAGGTTGTGAACAGAAAAATCTCTAAACATTTACTTGGGTCTGTTGCATGTACACAAAAGAGAGAGAACAAACAACTGACTGAGCAATTTATGACTATTATATGGTACCAAAAGCAATGTTTTGGGATATTTCACACTATGAGTTCAGTAATATCAGCAGTCTGTCATAATTTTGCAAGTTGGCAATATTAGAACATATTTGCAAACAGGGCTTGACATTAACATAGAATCGTCCCGTATTTAAGGCATATGAATGGTATTCAACATTACATCAATATGAGCGTGGTTTGTCCCATTTTTTATTTACTGCAGTTTTATGGTTTTTGTTTGGCAGCCGCTACTGCCAGTCATTTGACCGTTTCTTTATTTTTTTAACCATGTAAAACTGTTATTTTATGGATTTTTCTTAGATTATTACTAACAAATTAAATAAAGTGATATCACTAAACAGTGAACAGAGGAACACTGTCCTTTTACAGATTTTTCCTACATTATTATGATCAAACGCATTCAATAAAGTGCTAAAAGTAAAACACTAGCCTAAAAGTTCTGCAGAGAAAAACTTATTTTACAGGTTTAAAAAATAAATAAATAATAATTGTTAAAGAATGCTCACGATTGTAAATTAAAAGTTTTATTTTGAAAGACAAAATACAAAGTCTATACATATACTGTACAAAACTGAAAATGTAATCATTCAGTTTTTGAAGAAAAACAGTGCAAATTTTAAAGGAAATACATTTCAAATACATTTCAACATTTAAAATAGTGTACCAATTAACAGAACAGTTTGATAAGAAGTTAATGAGTTGAATTAAATATTCTCAACAGAAGAAATACAAAACATCTACAAGACTGTCACTGTTTCAAATGACTATTAATTCTAAAGGCTGGAATACACTGCATGACTTAAAATCTGAACAGATTTTTAAAACACTAGGCATCATACATACAGTATCTCACAGAAGTGAGTACACCCCTCACATTTTTGTAAATATTTTATTATAACTTTTCATGTGACAACACTGAAGAAATTACACTTTGCTACAATGTAAAGTAGTGAGTGTACAGCTTGTATAACAGTGTACATTTGCTGTCCCCTCAAAATAACTCAACACAGCCATTAATGTCTAAACAGCTGGCCACAAAGTGAGTACACCCCTAACTGAAAATGTCCAAATTGGGCCCAATTAGCCATTTTCTCTCCCCGGTGTCATGTGACTCGTTAGTGTTACAAGGTCTCAAGTGTGAATGGGGAGCAGGTGTATTAAATTTGGTGTTATCGCTCTCACTCTCTCATTCTGGTCACTGGAAGTTTAACATGGCACCTCATGGCAAAGAACTCTCTGAGGATCTGAAAAAAAGAATTGTTGCTCTACATAAAGATGGCGTAGACTATATGAAGATTGCCAAGACCCTGAAACTGAGCTGCAGCACGGTGGCCAAGACCATACAGCGGTTTAACAGGACAGGTTCCACTCAGAACAGGCCTCGCCATGGTCGACCAAAGAAGTTGAGTGCACGTGCTCAGCATCATATCCAGAGGTTGTGTTTGGGAAATAGACGTATGAGTGCTGCCAGCATTGCTGCAGAGGTTGAAGGGGTGGGTGGGGTCAGCCTGTTAGTGCTCAGACCATACGCCGCACACTGCATCAAATTGGCCTGCATGGCTGTCATCCCAGAAGGAAGCCTCTTCTAAAGATGATGCACAAGAAAGCCCGCAAACAGTTTGCTGAAGACAAGCAGACTAAGGACATGGATTACTGGAACCATGTCCTGTGGTCTGATGAGACCAAGATAAACTTATTTGGTTCAGATAGTGTCAAGCATGTGTGGCGGCAACCAAGTGAGGAGTACAAAGACAAGTGTGTCTTGCCTACAGTCAAGCATGGTGGTGGGAGTGTCATGGTCTGGAGCTGCACGAGTGCTGCCGGCACTGGGGAGCTACAGTTCATTGAGGGAACCATGAATGCCAACATGTACTGTGACATACTGAAGCAGAGCATGATCCCCTCCCTTCGGAGACTGGGCCACAGGGCAGTATTCCAACATGATAACGACCCCAAACACACCTCCAAGACGCTGAGGGTAAAGGTGATGGACTGGCCAAGCATGTCTCCAGACCTAAACCCTATTGAGCATCTGTGGGGCATCCTCAAACGAAAGGTGGAGGAGTGCAAGGTCTCTAACATCCACCAGCTCCGTGATGTCGTCATGGAGGAGTGGAAGAGGACTCCAGTGGCAACCTGTGAAGCTCTGGTGAACTCCATGCCCAAGAGGGTTAAGGCAGTGCTGTAAAATAATGGTAGCCACAAAATATTCACACTTTGGGCCCAATTTGGACATTTTCACTTAGGGGTGTACTCACTTTTGTGGCCATCGGTTTAGACATTAATGGCTGGGTGTGTGGATGGTTGAGGGGACAGCAAATGTACACTGTTATACAAGCTGTACACTCACTACTTTACATTGTAGCAAAGTGTAATTTCTTCAGTGTTGTCACATGAAAAGATAATAAAATATTTACAAAAATGTGAGGGGTGTACTCACTTCTGTGAGATACTGTATACTGACATTGTAAATAGTGAAAGGAATACTGGACATCATACACTACATGATCGAGGATCATACACTACCAGACTTTAAAGTTGTTCCGATCACAACAAACTCACTCAGAAACATGAGCCTTGTTGCTAGGAGATGCGTGACAAATAAAACAATATGCGTTCTAAAATCGGCTGAAAATATCAAACATTTTTGATATCCTCCGACTGTATAGAATCTGACTCTGAAGCTAAAAAACGGAGTCTGTGACTATCATACACTACGCGATTTTCTATGGAATCTGTCATCTAAAATCTGCAGACTGTCTCTGACTTTTGGCAAGTAGCGTCAACTTCTCCAGACTGTAAATTGGCTGAAAATCAGGGGAAAAAAAAGTGTAGTGTATTTCAGGCTTAAATATATATGATGCCCAGCTTTCCTTTGTCATTATTTACAAAGTCGATAAGTGTATGATGCCTGGTGTTTTAAAGGGATACTCCACCCCAAAATAAAAATTGCCACTAATCACTTACCCCGATGTCGTTCCAAACCCGTAAAACCTTAATTCGTCTTCGGAACACAATTAAAATATTTTGGATGAAAACCGGGAGGCTTGTGACTGTCCCGTTGACTGCCAAGTAAATTACACTGTCAACTTAGAGTACACACTCACTGCTGTGTGTGTACTCTACTTGTAGTTATAAAGAAATGAGTATTCACAACAATGAACAACTTTTCCCAGATGTATCATAAAGTAAACAAATTCTGTACCCAGACAAATGCCAATTAGTACACCAAAAAATTAAAGAATTAATATTTTTATCAATTGCTAATATGCTAATACCTGAATATTTATAACTAATATAATTATGAATCTGTTTACACAGTTTTTCTATCACAAGTGGGTGAAATGTCTAACAAATGTACTTGAGGAGATCATTAAATTACTCAAGATTTCATAGGCGGAAGTAAGCCTATGGGCGAGACTTCCAGTTCATTAGCAGCTATAGGGAAATAACGATAAGAATAACAACATGCAGTAAATGGTAAAACTGTTTGCATTACAAACCAGTGTGTTCATAATTAAGATACTACACTAAAATAATATGATAAGACACACCAATTTGCAATATCAAGCAGCAAAACGAGTGGTTCTGTACAGCTAAAAAAGTAAAAATATCTGTAAGCAAAAGAGACCGGAAGCAAGACCCATAAAATCTACAAATGGACCATTTTTATGTGAAGAATAAGGTGGATGATGAAAATTCTGTCATCATTTACTCACCTATGTCTTTTCCAACCTGCATAACTGACTTTTTTTTCTGTGGAACACAAAAGAAGATTAAAAAAGACATGAGGGTGAGATAATGATGAGGGAGTTTTCATTTTGAGTGAGCTAACCTCAAGAATTAAGTTTGAATCAGAGTGGTGTCTTGGTGCAGAGTTTGCCTGCTTTGCCCGTGTTCACATTTCAGCACATGATCATTTAAGTATTATGTTAGTATGACATGAATACTCACTTTTACGGAAGATCATGTAGCAGAAGATTTTCAATCCCAGAACCTCTGGACCATGAGAGGGAAAACACACACACACACACACACACACACACACACACAAGAACAAATTAATATTTAACAGGTTTAATAAAACAATATTAATTGTTGACTTACTGACAGAGACATGGGCTTACAAAAATTTTGCCTACTCACCAGCTTTATACAAAAACTTAACAGTAAGTTAGATCCAAAAGCATGGTTTGCATGGTATTCTTCAGAGCCCAAGAATGGTGGTTTCATGTCCTCTCTGTTGAACGAGTGTACATGCTAGTTTTTCATGTTTATTCTGTCATTCATGCATGTTTATCTATTAAAACATACATAACTTGTAACGTTAGTACTACGCGGACATATTTACATTTCACGATATAAAAAAAACAACGAGTCACTTTAAATCATCCCTAAAACATCGTCATTACACAGAGCCTTATCTGGACGGTATTAAAATATCATAAAACACAGTAACAGATTATGTCATCGCGATTAGCATATCACTTTAACAGTAACAAAAAAAATATAAAAGGTATTTACCTTCTGCCGTTTCCAATATGTGTCCATTAGCCATTTTGTCTGTGTTCATATTCGTGCTTTTTCGTTCTCAATCGACACCGCATAACTCAAAAACGGTCCAAATAAGAAAGCATCTGTCAGATATGTGATAATCCACGTAAAAGCTATTATAGTGCACTGAACAGAGCAGGACTGCAGATAAACAACAGAACGAGTGAGCAGGAACTGACTGATGTGAAAATTCAAATTTGAGCGGTAGGAGGCGTGCCCACTTGTCATTGGCCAGATTCCTGGATGACATTCAGATTAACCAATCACGACCAAAGTAACACAGAGAGACATCAAACAACATTGCAACTGTAGAAAAAAGTTTTAAACAAAAGATAGCAAATATGTATGTATATTGATTTTTTTTTTAGGCTGTTACATTTAATTAATTAAAAAATGGTGTTTTCACTTATGCTCACAACCAGGGTTAGGTGCATCTATGCCATTCACTATTCACCTATAATTTCCCTATGAATTTAGAGTTAAAATAGTGTTAGGTTTAGGAGTACAAAGAGGGTGTGTACATGTCTGGCTATACTTGTAAGTTACAGTTATATTCACATGACCAATAATGACCCTTTTGAACTTTAACAAATCCCTTGCCTCAACCGTATAACCACTCTTATGCCTAAATGCAGCTGTGCATACAACTGTGGCATTTTCTGTATCTGCCCCTTTGCTGTATTACAGTTACACCACCTGTTGGTTTAGGTTTATTCCTTTGTCCACAGTAACACTTACTACAAACACTGTCATAATTGCAACATTTGTCTACTGATTACACTGTTGACTGCAGTGGCAATGCCGTTACAGCATTCATGGTATGGGAAAATGTAAACTGTAAATGTTGATATGCGACTAATTCAACAATAATTGAGGCATTTGATAAAGAATGTACTCTTATTCATTTCATCACTGTATTGCTTGCAACAGCAAGATGATTCAGTGGTTATTAAGCAGTCACCTCACAGCAAGGTGTTTCCATAATGCAGACATGCACATTTGACAAATTGAGGATTCTAAATCTTCCATATTTGAATGTATGTTTTCTACACATTCCAGTCCTTTCAGACCCTTTTCTTTATGCTCTGTTTTTTTTCTCATTTCAAATTTCTCAGTAGGTATATGGTTTCTCTCACACAAATAACAAATGCATATTCTGATCAAATAGCATAACAATACTTTACAATGGCTGTATGACATGTGTTTGTGAAAGTTTTTTTTTTTTTTGAGCCTTTAAATATTATGCATACTATTCTCTGTTCACAATTTCCATTGCAAAGCAATTTGGATCAACTGGTGTGTGGGCAGAGGCCTGAAAGTTTCAACCTGGAGTGTAGTGCAGCTTTACTCTTTAAAAACAGACAATGCATTTTTTGATGTGATGAAATAAGTCAGCTATTCTGGTTATTCTGATGTTCAGAATTGCAGAGTTTAAATGTAAAAATACCTAAATATAAAACTAATATGATGTACTTTAAAATTACAAAGAAAAATGCTAAACAGCTAGTATGGACATAAACCTTTAATATAATGAGCTACATATTAAAGATAATTTGTGTTATTTTACATTAATGTATATGCAATTTAAGAAAACAGAAAAAATACAGTATAAATAATACAGCCATTTTCCTGTGTTAAAAAATGAGAACTACTATAATTTGTCATCAATGATATAATAGCCTTACATAACAGTTGTTAATTTATAGATGTTGTTTTACAGAATTTTGCTTATAGTTTAAAATAACAGAAAAATACTGTAAATACAGTATTAAATGTACAGTTCTCTTGTGAAAATTATTATTGTTTTTACCTCATGACTAAATGTCAGTATTTGACATCAGTGTGACGTTGGCTTAAGACGTTGGCTTGACGTTGGATTTTGGTTAGTTAATGCCACAACCTAAAACTAACTAAAGATCAACGTCAAATGATGTTAGAATTTGACGTTGTGTTTACGTTACCATTATGACGTCTAACAGACGTTGGGTTTTGGTTACCATACCTGACGACTAAATATCAGAATTTGACGTCAATGTGACGTTGGCTTAAGACGTTGGCTTGACGTTGGATTTTGGTTAGTTAATGCCACAACCTAAAACTAACTAAAGATCAACGTCAAATGATGTTATCATTTGACGTTGTGTTGACGTTACCATTATGACGTCTAGGAGACATTGAGTTTTGGTTGCCATACCTGACGACTAAATATCAGAATTTGACGTCAATGTGACGTTGGCTTAAGACGTTGGCTTGACGTTGGATTTTGGTTATTTAATGCCACAACCTAAAACTAACTAAAGATCAACGTCAAACGATGTTAGAATTTGACGTTGTGTTGACGTTACCATTATGAGGTCTAACAGACGTTGGGTTTTGGTTGCCATACCTGACGACTAAATATCAGAATTTGACGTCAGCGTGACGTTGGCTTAAGACGTTGGCTTGATGTTGGATTTTGGTTATAGTTAATGCCACAACCTAAAACTAACTAAAGATCAACGTCAAATGATGTTAGAATTTGACGTTGTGTTGACGTTACCATTATGACGTCTAGCAGAGGTTGGGTTTTGTTTGCCATACCTGACGACTAAATATCAGAATTTGACATCAATGTGACGTTGGCTTAAGATGTAGGCTTGATGTTGGATTTTGGTTAGTTAATGCCACAACCTAAAACTAACTAAAGATCAACGTCAAATGATGTTAGAATTTGACGTTGTGTTGACGTTACCATTATGACGTCTAGTAGACGTTGGGTTTTGGTTGCCATACCTGACGACTAAATATCAGAATTTGATGTCAGTGTGACGTTGGCTTAAGACGTTGGCTTGACGTTGGATTTTGGTTAGTTAATCCCACAACCTAAAACTAATTAAAGATCAACGTCAAATGATGTTAGAATTTGACGTTGTGTTGACGTTACCATTATGACGTCTAAGAGACGTTGGGTTTTGGTTGCCATACCTGACGACTAAATATCAGAATTTGACGTCAGTGTGACGTTGGCTTAAGACGTTGGCTTGACGTTGGATTTTGGTTATAGTTAATGCCACAACCTAAAACTAACTAAAGATCAACGTCAAATGATGTTAGAATTTGACGTTGTGTTGACGTTACCATTATGACGTCTAGCAGAGGTTGGGTTTTGTTTGCCATACCTGACGACTAAATATCAGAATTTGACGTCAATGTGACGTTGGCTTAAGACGTTGGCTTGACGTTGGATTTTGGTTATTTAATGCCACAACCTAAAACTAACTAAAGATCAACGTCAAACGATGTTAGAATTTGACGTTGTGTTGACGTTACCATTATGAGGTCTAACAGACATTGGGTTTTGGTTGCCATACCTGACGACTAAATATCAGAATTTGACGTTGGCTTAAGACGTTGGCTTGATGTTGGATTTTGGTTATAGTTAATGCCACAACCTAAAACTAACTAAAGATCAACGTCAAATGATGTTAGAATTTGACGTTGTGTTGACGTTACCATTATGACGTCTAGCAGAGGTTGGGTTTTGTTTGCCATACCTGACGACTAAATATCAGAATTTGACATCAATGTGACGTTGGCTTAAGATGTAGGCTTGATGTTGGATTTTGGTTAGTTAATGCCACAACCTAAAACTAACTAAAGATCAACGTCAAATGATGTTAGAATTTGACGTTGTGTTGACGTTACCATTATGACGTCTAGTAGACGTTGGGTTTTGGTTGCCATACCTGACGACTAAATATCAGAATTTGATGTCAGTGTGACGTTGGCTTAAGACGTTGGCTTGACGTTGGATTTTGGTTAGTTAATCCCACAACCTAAAACTAATTAAAGATCAACGTCAAATGATGTTAGAATTTGACGTTGTGTTGACGTTACCATTATGACGTCTAAGAGACGTTGGGTTTTGGTTGCCATACCTGACGACTAAATATCAGAATTTGACGTCAGTGTGACGTTGGCTTAAGACGTTGGCTTGACGTTGGATTTTGGTTATAGTTAATGCCACAACCTAAAACTAACTAAAGATCAACGTCAAATGATGTTAGAATTTGACGTTGTGTTGACGTTACCATTATGACGTCTAGTAGACGTTGGGTTTTGGTTGCCATACCTGACGACTAAATATCAGAATTTGATGTCAGTGTGACGTTGGCTTAAGACGTTGGCTTGACGTTGGATTTTGGTTAGTTAATCCCACAACCTAAAACTAATTAAAGATCAACGTCAAATGATGTTAGAATTTGACGTTGTGTTGACGTTACCATTATGACGTCTAAGAGACGTTGGGTTTTGGTTGCCATACCTGACGACTAAATATCAGAATTTGACGTCAGTGTGACGTTGGCTTAAGACGTTGGCTTGACGTTGGATTTTGGTTATAGTTAATGCCACAACCTAAAACTAACTAAAGATCAACGTCAAATGATGTTAGAATTTGACGTTGTGTTGACGTTACCATTATGACGTCTAGCAGAGGTTGGGTTTTGTTTGCCATACCTGACGACTAAATATCAGAATTTGACGTCAATGTGACGTTGGCTTAAGACGTTGGCTTGACGTTGGATTTTGGTTATTTAATGCCACAACCTAAAACTAACTAAAGATCAACGTCAAACGATGTTAGAATTTGACGTTGTGTTGACGTTACCATTATGAGGTCTAACAGACGTTGGGTTTTGGTTGCCATACCTGACGACTAAATATCAGAATTTGACGTCAGCGTGACGTTGGCTTAAGACGTTGGCTTGATGTTGGATTTTGGTTATAGTTAATGCCACAACCTAAAACTAACTAAAGATCAACGTCAAATGATGTTAGAATTTGACGTTGTGTTGACGTTACCATTATGACGTCTAGCAGAGGTTGGGTTTTGTTTGCCATACCTGACGACTAAATATCAGAATTTGACATCAATGTGACGTTGGCTTAAGATGTAGGCTTGATGTTGGATTTTGGTTAGTTAATGCCACAACCTAAAACTAACTAAAGATCAACGTCAAATGATGTTAGAATTTGACGTTGTGTTGACGTTACCATTATGACGTCTAGTAGACGTTGGGTTTTGGTTGCCATACCTGACGACTAAATATCAGAATTTGATGTCAGTGTGACGTTGGCTTAAGACGTTGGCTTGACGTTGGATTTTGGTTAGTTAATCCCACAACCTAAAACTAATTAAAGATCAACGTCAAATGATGTTAGAATTTGACGTTGTGTTGACGTTACCATTATGACGTCTAAGAGACGTTGGGTTTTGGTTGCCATACCTGACGACTAAATATCAGAATTTGACGTCAGTGTGACGTTGGCTTAAGACGTTGGCTTGACGTTGGATTTTGGTTATAGTTAATGCCACAACCTAAAACTAACTAAAGATCAACGTCAAATGATGTTAGAATTTGACGTTGTGTTGACGTTACCATTATGACGTCTAGCAGATGTTGGGTTTTGTTTGCCATACCTGACGACTAAATATCAGAATTTGACGTCAATGTGACGTTGGCTTAAGATGTAGGCTTGACGTTGGATTTTGGTTAGTTAATGCCACAACCTAAAACTAACTAAAGATCAACATCAAATGATGTTAGAATTTGACGTTGTGTTGACGTTACCATTATGACGTCTAAGAGACGTTGGGTTTTGGTTGCCATACCTGACGACTAAATATCAGAATTTGAGGTCAGTGTGACGTTGGCTTAAGACGTTGGCTTGACGTTGGAATTTGGTTAGTTAATGCCACAACCTAAAACTAACTAAAAATCAACATCAAATGATGTTAGAATTTGACGTTGTGTTGACGTTACCATTATGACGTCTAACAGACGTTGAGTTTTGGTTGCCATACCTGACGACTAAATATCAGAATTTGACGTCAATGTGACGTTGGCTTAAGACGTTGGCTTGACGTTGGATTTTGGTTAGTTAATCCCACAACCTAAAACTAACTAAAAATCAACATCAAATGATGTTAGAATTTGACGTTGTGTCGACGTTACCATTATGACGTCTAGGAGACGTTGGGTTTTGGTTGCCATACCTGACGACTAAATATCAGAATTTGACGTCAGTGTGACGTTGGCTTAAGACGTTGGCTTGACGTTGGATTTTGGTTATAGTTAATGCCACAACCTAAAACTAACTAAAGATCAACGTCAAATGATGTTAGAATTTGACGTTGTGTTGACGTTACCATTATGACGTCTAGCAGAGGTTGGGTTTTGTTTGCCATACCTGATGACTAAATATCAGAATTTGACGTCAATGTGACGTTGGCTTAAGACGTTGGCTTGACGTTGGATTTTGGTTAGTTAATGCCACAACCTAAAACTAACTAAAGATCAACGTCAAATGATGTTAGAATTTGACGTTGTGTTGACGTTACCATTATAACGTCTAGGAGACGTTGGGTTTTGGTTGCCATACCTGACGACTAAATATCAGAATTTGACGTCAGTGTGACGTTGGCTTAAGATGTTGGCCTGACGTTGGATTTTGGTTAGTGATTCCCACAACCTAAAACTAATTAAAGATCAACGTCAAATGATGTTAGAATTTGATATTGTGTTGACGTTACCATTATGACGTCTAAGAGACGTTGGGTTTTGGTTGCCATACCTGACGACTAAATATCAGAATTCGACGTCAATGTGACGTTGGCTTAAGACGTTGGCCTGACGTTGGATTTTGGTTAGTTAATGCCATAACCTAAAACTAACTAAAGATCAACGTCAAATGATGTTAGAATGTGACGTTGTGTTGACGTTACCATTATGACGTCTAAGAGACGTTGGGTTTTGGTTGCCATACCTGACGACTAAATATCAGAATTTGAAGTCAGTGTGACGTTGGCTTAAGACGTTGGCTTGACGTTGGATGTTGGTTATAGTTAATGCCACAACCTAAAACTAACTAAAGATCAACGTCAAATGATGTTAGAATTTGACGTTGTGTTGACGTTACCATTATGACGTCTAGCAGAGGTTGGGTTTTGTTTGCCATACCTGACGACTAAATATCAGAATTTGACGTCAATGTGACGTTGGCTTAAGACGTAGGCTTGACGTTGGATTTTGGTTAGTTAATGCCACAACCTAAAACTAACTAAAGAACAACATCAAATGATGTTAGAATTTGACGTTGTGTTGACGTTACCACTATGACGTCTAACAGACGTTGAGTTTTGGTTGCCATACCTGACGACTAAATATCAGAATTTGACGTCAATGTGACGTTGGTTTAAGACGTTGGCTTGACGTTGGATTTTGGTTAGTTAATGCCACAACCTAAAACTAACTAAAGATCAACGTCAAATGATGTTAGAATTTGACGTTGTGTTGACGTTACCATTATGACGTCTAAGAGACGTTGGGTTTTGGTTGCCATACCTGACGACTAAATATCAGAATTTGACGTCAGTGTGACGTTGGCTTAAGACGTTGGCTTGACGTTGGATTGTGGTTAGTTAATGCCACAACCTAAAACTAACTAAAGATCAACGTCAAATGATGTTAGAATTTGACGTTGTGTTGACGTTACCATTATGACGTCTAGGAGACGTTGGGTTTTGGTTGCCATACCTGACGACTAAATATCAGAATTTGACGTCAGTGTGACGTTGGCTGAAGACGTTGGCTTGACGTTGGATTTTGGTTAGTTAATCCCACAACCTAAAACTAATTAAAGATCAACGTCAAATGATGTTAGAATTTGACGTTGTGTTGACGTTACCATTATGACGTCTAAGAGACGTTGGGTTTTGGTTGCCATACCTGACGACTAAATATCAGAATTTGACGTCAGTGTGACGTTGGCTTAAGACGTTGGCTTGACGTTGGATTTTGGTTATAGTTAATGCCACAACCTAAAACTAACTAAAGATCAATGTCAAATGATGTTAGAATTTGACGTTGTGTTGACGTTACCATTATGATGTCTAGCAGAGGTTGGGTTTTGTTTGCCATACCTGATGACTAAATATAAGAATTTGACGTCAATGTGACGTTGGCTTAAGACGATGGCTTGACGTTGGATTTTGGTTAGTTAATGCCACAACCTAAAACTAACTAAAGATCAACGTCAAATGATGTTAGAATTTGACGTTGTGTTGACGTTACCATTATGACGTCTAACAGACGTTGGGTTTTGGTTGCCATACCTGACGACTAAATATCAGAATTTGACGTCAAAGTGACGGTGGCTTAAGACGTTGGCTTGACGTTGGATTTTGGTTAGTTAATGCCATAACCTAAAACTAACTAAAGATCAACGTCAAATGATGTTAGAATGTGACGTTGTGTTGACGTTACCATTATGACGTCTAAGAGACGTTGGGTTTTGGTTGCCATACCTGACGACTAAATATCAGAATTTGAAGTCAGTGTGACGTTGGCTTAAGACGTTGGCTTGACGTTGGATGTTGGTTATAGTTAATGCCACAACCTAAAACTAACTAAAGATCAACGTCAAATGATGTTAGAATTTGACGTTGTGTTGACGTTACCATTATGACGTCTAGCAGAGGTTGGGTTTTGTTTGCCATACCTGACGACTAAATATCAGAATTTGACGTCAATGTGACGTTGGCTTAAGACGTAGGCTTGACGTTGGATTTTGGTTAGTTAATGCCACAACCTAAAACTAACTAAAGATCAACATCAAATGATGTTAGAATTTGACGTTGTGTTGACGTTACCACTATGACGTCTAACAGACGTTGAGTTTTGGTTGCCATACCTGACGACTAAATATCAGAATTTGACGTCAATGTGACGTTGGTTTAAGACGTTGGCTTGACGTTGGATTTTGGTTAGTTAATGCCACAACCTAAAACTAACTAAAGATCAACGTCAAATGATGTTAGAATTTGACGTTGTGTTGACGTTACCATTATGACGTCTAAGAGACGTTGGGTTTTGGTTGCCATACCTGACGACTAAATATCAGAATTTGACGTCAGTGTGACGTTGGCTTAAGACGTTGGCTTGACGTTGGATTTTGGTTAGTTAATCCCACAACCTAAAACTAACTAAAAATCAACATCAAATGATGTTAGAATTTGACGTTGTGTCGACGTTACCATTATGACGTCTAGGAGACGTTGGGTTTTGGTTGCCATACCTGATGACTAAATATCAGAATTTGACGTCAGTGTGACGTTGGTTTAAGACGTTGGCTTGACGTTGGATTGTGGTTAGTTAATGCCACAACCTAAAACTAACTAAAGATCAACGTCAAATGATGTTAGAATTTGACGTTGTGTTGACGTTACCATTATGACGTCTAGGAGACGTTGGGTTTTGGTTGCCATACCTGACGACTAAATATCAGAATTTGACGTCAGTGTGACGTTGGCTGAAGACGTTGGCTTGACGTTGGATTTTGGTTAGTTAATCCCACAACCTAAAACTAATTAAAGATCAACGTCAAATGATGTTAGAATTTGACGTTGTGTTGACGTTACCATTATGACGTCTAAGAGACGTTGGGTTTTGGTTGCCATACCTGACGACTAAATATCAGAATTTGACGTCAGTGTGACGTTGGCTTAAGACGTTGGCTTGACGTTGGATTTTGGTTATAGTTAATGCCACAACCTAAAACTAACTAAAGATCAATGTCAAATGATGTTAGAATTTGACGTTGTGTTGACGTTACCATTATGACGTCTAGCAGAGGTTGGGTTTTGTTTGCCATACCTGATGACTAAATATCAGAATTTGATGTCAGTGTGACGTTGGCTTAAGACGTTGGCTTGACGTTGGATTTTGGTTAGTTAATGCCACAACCTAAAACTAACTAAAGATCAACGTCAAATGATGTTAGAATTTGACGTTGGGTTGACGTTACCATTATGACGTCTAGCAGACGTTGGGTTTTGGTTGCCATACCTGACGACTAAATATCAGTATTTGATGTCAGTGTGACGTTGGCTTAAGACGTTGGCTTGACGTTGGATTTTGGTTAGTCAATGACACAACCTAAAACTAACTAAAGATCAACGTCAAATGATGTTAGAATTTGACGTTGTGTTGACGTTACCATTATGACGTCTAGCAGACGTTGGGTTTTGGTTGCCATACCTGACGACTAAATATCAGAATTTGACGTCAATGTGACGTTGGCTTGAGACGTTGGTTCGACGTTGGATTTTGGTTACTTTACAACACAACCTAAAAACAACTAAATATCAACGTCAGCTGACGTCGGTCTTGGACGTCAATTTAACGTTGTCATTAGACGTTGGCTTGACATTGAATTTTGGTCACCTGACGTCGCGACCTAAATCTAACCTAATATCAACGTCATATGACGTTGTGTGCCTGCTGGGATTAACTCTGCCCGCGCTCTGTTTCTGGCGGCTGAGGTAACGCGTGTTTTTTTTTTCTTCTTCCACCTTATTTCCCGCTCACACTTTTCTCATCCTAATTTTACAAACTGCAAGTTACACACACGCATGCTGACTGACACTGATCACTCGCGGGTGCGGTGTTCTCCGATCGACTCGGGTATTACACACAAAGTTAAAAAGACCCGGGACCCGAAGTAATAGATTGGGACCCGACCCGGACCCGGCTGACCTTTTAAAATATAGACCCGAACCCGTACGGGTCCCGGGTCGGGTCCCGGGTCCTCGGGTCTCGGGTCCTCCGTGAAGACCTCTAGTATATAGCCTTTTTTCAGTCATTGTAAAGATTTGCATAGGTATTAAAATATATTAATATACTGTATTATCTTATTAAACTCCGGTTAGCAATGGATGGGCCTGAAAAACTCGGACTTAATAATTAGTAAGTCTGCTACAACATACATTATGAGTAAGACATAAAATATATAGCATAGTAAATTCACAAAACAACAGTGAAAACAACAAAATATCTACTTATTTGGATCAATAATGCAGAACAATAGCAATGTATATTTACACTTGAATTTATTCAGTTAACAAAATATCAATTTCATTTAGAAAAATGATTCTAATCTTCTAGAACAATGTATGAAAACAACTGGAACTATGACATTATTGAGAAAAATGACAATGTTGGATTTGCCTCATTTTTGAAGTTTGCATCATTGTTTCCTCTTTAGCTCTGTGAAGCTGCTTTGAAACAATTTCTATCGTTTAATGCAAATAAATGTGACTTGACTTGATTAACTGCGATGAGATGATGGTCACTAGTCGAATTGTTCATTCAGGTGGATCTAGCAGTGTCACGAATCCAGTCTGTGGCCTTCTGCCCGATAGCCACCAGAGGTCGCCTCTCCATCATATTGACTCTCACACCACACAGCACACTGGACTGCATTTCCCATCATCCACTGCACTGACGACACACACACACACAGCTGAACACTAATCACGCTCACACCTGAGAACTATCACACAATCACCCACTCTTTATAAGCCTTGGACTTGCTCTCTGTGAGCGCCGAGTATTGTATTGCGTTTATCTCTCTCATAGCGATAGCTACTCTACAGAGCCCAAGTCATAGTCTTGCTTTACTTTGTTTGTTCTCTTGTGTTCCTGCCCATGTTCTCTGGATTTACCCTTTTGCCTTGCCCTTCGGACTCTGTTTGAACCTTGCTAGGATTATTGCTCTCGTACCTGATTACCCCTTCTGTCAAGCCCCTTGGATATTGTACGCCGAACACGCCTGTTTACTTGAGTACTCTTCTGTCTTGCCCTCTATATACAGTACCTCTTTGCTGTTTGTTCGACCCTGCCTGTTATTGACCACGCCTAGAAAAGCTTGCAAATGGATCCACTTGCCTCACGTCTTGTTCGCCCCGTTACAAGAAGCAACTTGTGCCATTTTCAGTTTCTATCCTAATAAACTGATAGCTTGTCTTTTGTTTTCTCAAGTCCATCAACAATGTTCCGTAACTGATTAATTAATGTCCTCATTTTAACAATGAATTTTCCAGCCTTTGTGTTCATCTCACTTTCATCTATTTCTTCATCGATGGGTGTTTCTGCTAGTTTGTCCATGTCATCGATCATCCTGGTATTTTCAGCCGAGATCATGTTAAACACAAAGCTGAACCCACCATACATTTCTGCTATTAAAATCATAGTTTCAGACATCTGTGCAGTCAGTTCAGCAATGTCTTCTATCCGTTTGGCATCTTGCTCTCCCAATATACTCTCAGTACGCTCACGAATGCCTTTTATCTTTTCAGCCACAGGGGTGATTTTATCCTGAAATTCCTTCAGTTCAGATTCAATGCCTTTTCTTAATTGTGTCATCTGGCGCTTTTTCTCAGAGCTGCAGCTTACACTTATAAATCGAGCGCTTATGAATGTCCATATAGCAAAAGCAAGAACAACAACAACAGCAGCAAAAAAAGCCCCCAGAGTAAATGGAGCTAAAGCTACTCCTGCTAATATAGCAGCGCCTCCACCTATTCCCGCCCATCCTGCGATTCTAGATCCTTCAGCAGCATGTCTGTAACCATTTTCAAATGTTTTGATGATACGATGCAGTCTCTCGGTGCACTGCTGGAGCTGAGGGTGATCTCTCTCATAGAGTTCAATAAATTCATCTTTGAGACGAATAACTCCAGCTCTAGAGGAAAGAAAAATGAAGAGCTTATAATGATATTGTCAGTCCTGTGTCGTGTCATGTGTTCCCGCCTCTTGTGTCCTTATTTGGTTTGTTTCCTGTCCTCGCCTAGTGTCATTATTAGTTTATTATGTTCCAGCTGTGTGTAGTTAATTTGCCTTTGTATTTAAGTCCTGCCTTTTCAGTTAGTGTTTGTCTGGTCTACTCTCTGTGTGTGTGCGTGCGTTAGGGTGACCACCCGTCCCGCATTTTGCGGGACAGTCCCGAAATTGGGAGCTTTGTCCCGTGTCCCACTTTTCAATTATGTATTCTGCATTTTTTTTTTCATGCCAGAAATTGAAATACCAAAATAAGAAATACATTAAAACTGTGACGGCATTTAAAAATCCATTTGCGCAGCCGTCATGTTCTAGCTGTGAAAATAATCAACCGACGCAGTCAGTACCGTTTCTAGGCATAGGCACCAGCTGAAGGGGGCGCCAATGAGCACACGTACTGCCACTACATTTTAACAGGGTTGTGATCAAGAGTGGCAAGGACACCCTGAAATATGATTGCCGCCCCCACTGGATCCCGCAACATCATTGGGCTAGAGTACTGTCATTCTGAGATGCCTGTATGCCATTGGATCAGAGTGCTGTCAATTGCTGCCTCTGCCTGTTGCATGCAAAGTTTGCCTTTGGATTTGGAGCGCTCAACAATGCCATTAGATCAATGGGTTCTGTCAATGTTTTGGCAAGGTAAGGCTTTTTTTGCAATGCCAATTTAAAATATTGGTACATAAAAAGTGCACAAAATAGTATTTTGTTTAGGCAGTATTTGTGGCAGTCGAGAAATCATGTTTCATGTGAAACTGGTCTAAAAGGTGTTTTTGCGCCAATGCATTGTTAAAAGTTCAGTGTGTCTTGTAATATTCCCATATAAAACTTTTACAGCCAATTAAAAATATTGGTGTAGTAAAATTCGCTAATTCACAAGATCAATACATACTTTATTAAACCGCTTTATCAAATTTAATGCATCCTTATACGGAAGTGTCGAAATGCTGAATCAATTAATTAGCTTCCAAAATAAATTAATAATTTGCTTCCAACAGCGCTTAAAGTTCACACATCAATGAGTAATAAAAGAACAAGTAGCTGCATTCTGATTACTTTTATGTCACCAATCAGGCTTTTATAGGATGTAGTTTGGGGTAATAAAGGGTTTTATTGGTTTGACTGAAATAATAATGCAATAACTGACACAACATCAACAAAACAATTGAACAAAAAACAGATAAAGTCATGCATTGGTAATATCTAAACATGTATCCAAATCCAAATGTAATAAAATGTATTTATGTGTTATGACAACTTCTTAGCAACTAGGGATTGTTACATGGAGTTGGATGGGGGGGCGCTAATAGGGATTTCGCCTAGGGCGTCCAATTGGCTAGAAACGGCCCTGGACGCAGTGGTAGAGAGGGTTTTTTCCGCTGATGACGACTGCGTGGACGGTGCAAAGGATGTGCGGACCTCATCAAGTGCTCGAGCACCACCGACGGAAATGGTCGAGCACACACGGAAAAACACGATATTCTCCTTTCATTTAAAAAAAAAGCTTGCACCTTTCAGACACGACTTTCTTCTCATTTTAATAGTTCGTTTGTGGTGGTTTCTATGGCGTTATTTTAATGACAAGTATCCAGAGCGCATTATTGTAATGCGAGAGCGCAACACTCTTCACTCTCACACAGAACAGATGCGCTCTCTCTCTCGATCAGACATTAGTGTGTGTGCTCAAACCTTATACTCTCTCCTGGATTTAATGTTGCCAGAAGAGTGACCTCGGTAATGGGCATCCACCGGCAGAAACATAAATCGGCGCACAAGACAACGGATGTAATGTAAATCAGTATTTAAATGGCATAACAGTAGTAAATGTATCGGTCTCACACGTGTCCCGCATTGTCCCGCAAAATCATATCTACTGTCCCGCAACAGATCTATTGCCAGGTGGTCACCCTAGCGTGCGTGCGTGTGTGTGTGTGCGTGTGTGTGTGTGTCTCCCTGCATGTGTGTGTCTCCCTGCATGTGTGTGTGTGTGTGTGTGTGTGTCTCCCTGCATGTGTGTGTGTGTGTGTGTGTGTCTCCCTGCATGTGTGTGTGTGTGTGTGTCTCCCTGCATGTGTGTGTGTGTGTGTGTGTGTGTGTGTGTGTCTCCCTGCTGTGTGCACCGTCACAGATATATTTTACAATTTGGAATTCAAATATTTTTATTAATGGTAACCATATTTGTTGATATGCAGATGTTGCTTATTCTACTGCCTGTCCAAAAATCCTCACACATTGTAATATTTTGTTGGGCCTAGTTTTGCATGACATTGTGCTTTCATTGTGTCGACAACATTATGCAACACCACAGCATTTATTTCCATCAAGAGTTGCATTAATTTTTGGTCATGTATTGACAATGAGAGTCGAAGCACTCTGTAGAGGTCAGGACTCTGTGGTGGCCAAATCATACATGAAAATGATTCCTTATGCTTTGCATCCAATAAATTTGGATTTTAATATTTGGATAAATTTCGTTTTCTCACATTTTTTCAGGAGGTTCATCCATGCTTTTGCGCCGGTGGTGATGAACGGATGATGTTGTTTCTGCTGCAATTAAATAACACAAGTTGGATACATTATCAGTCTGCATCAGATTATCTAATAACTATAAACAAATTAAATAATTAACATAGAGGGTCTTTTTCAAATAATAATAGATGTGCTTTTTACACCATTAACGCTGTTAATAATACAATCTGTAAAAAAAATATATATATATAGAAATTAGACTTCTTGTGTAGTTTGCATGTTGGCAAAATTCCAAAAATTCAATGTGTGTTTCCGGCGGATCAAAGATGTAAATTAGTCACATAACAGAAAAAATGGTATCATTGCTGCTATTATTTCAGTCGAGTGCTGAATTTAGTTTAATGCATTCTCGTGATTCCTAACACTGTCTTATTTCACACCAAATTAATTTTTGAGAGTTAAAGGAACACTCCACTTTTTTTGGAAATAGGCTCATTTTATATCTCCCCAAGAGTTAAACAGGTGAGACCGTTAGCATCGCGCTCAAAAATGACCAAAGAGTTTGGATATTTCTCCTATTTAAAGCTTGACTCTTCTGTACTTACATCGTGTACTAAGACCGATGGAAAATGAAAAGTTGTGATTTTCTAGACCGATATGGCTAGGAACTATACTCTCATTCCGGCGTAATAATCAAGGAGCTTTGCTGCTGTACCATGAGTGCAATGATATTACGCAGCACCTGTAGTCCCCATAACTAGTTATGATATAGCTGCGGACTACTTTCAGGTGAAAATTATCTAAACTCTTTGGTCATTTTTGAGTGCGATGCTAACGGTCTAATCCGATTCAACGATCTATGCTAAGCTACGCTAAAAGTGCTACCGCCAGACATCGGCTGAATGGATTCAAACACGGTAAAACTAAACTGTTTAACTCTTGGGGAGATATAAAATGAGCCTATTTCCAAAAATAGTGGAGTGTTCCTTTAAATACCTTAAATGATGTCATAATGGTATAATTATTTTCTCAGACGTATCTATTCATCTGTTCTACTTTTTTCATATTGTGTATTCAGATTTGTTGCATTTACACAGTTTTACCTTTCACACGATTGTCAAATTGGTTAATTTTTTTCCCAGTGAAATCCATCACAAGATGTAATGCCCCCTTGTTTTTCAGCTCTTCTCCCGTTTTGCTCAGATCCTCCAGGTTCGTCGTCCGTTCTTGTTCTCCCTCCTCCTTCAGTCGGGGAATCAAGAAATCCAGATGTTGAAGAGTGAAAGCGCTGTCTGCTTTTAATGCAATTTCGGACAGACTCACGATGATCATATAAGCTTCCTGAAGCAGTTTGGACTTTTCATTTTTAATATTCTCCAGATCACGGATCAGATTTTTTTCTGTTTCTGTTTTATTCTCAATTTCTCTTGTATTTCGTTCATGCTCGTTTGCAATAGATAGATTTTTTTATCAAAGCTGGTTTTAGGCTTTTCACCAGTGCGTTCATACTCCAGTTTAAGCTCATGAAATGTCATAATGTATTCACCACATATTTTTTATTCTCCCTGACATGTTCACTGTAATGACACTTTCCAGTACACACAGTGCAGTGGTTTTTTTTCATGACTTCACAGCTTGAGGGATCTTCCCAGCATTTCTTATGACAGTTTTCCTCACAGATGTTGCAGCAGGTTGGGTTTCTGCTCCACCACCATTCATCATCCGTGGGGACTTTTTCTTTAACAGCTGTTTTGACTGTAAACTGAAAGTTTTCACATGTCTCAATTTTGTCTCTTTGCTCTTTAATGGCTTCCTGAATCTCAGTCAGTGCTTTCATCTTTAACTCCCTCTCAGTGATTCGCTCCTTCAGATTAGAGACACAGGTCTCAAGTTGTCTTCTCTCTTTCTGAACATCTAATGTCATCTGAACGCTTCTTCTGGTCTTTTCTTCCAGGAGTGTGAAGAACTCAGTCATGCTTCCTTCTCCCATTTCCCAGGCTGATTTCAAAACGCTTTCACACAGCTTGTCTCTTTTCTCTTTCTGCTGGTTGTTGAATAGGAAGTGAATAGGTTGTTTCTTCCCATCTCGTCTGCAGTGGATCTGGGCTTTCTTAATGACACTGAGAGCATTTGTTGGAGGTCCTCCATTTGACTGTGTGAACAGAAACACTATGTTGTTCTCTACATCTCTACCAAACAGAGACAGAACTGAGTGAAATATGTAAAGCTCTTTTCCAGAGAGTCGATTCTGAGACGCCTTCATCACAAAACACACTGCATCGATATAATGAATCCCATCCTCATCTGAAAATAATCTGCTCAGATACTCGGAAATCTCTCCGTCTTTCTCGTATCCTTCAGAGTGACCGTATCCTGGAGTGTCAATGATGGTCAGAGATGTTGGGTTTTCTTTAACAAACACCTCATAAACAGTGATCTCAGATGTCTGGGTTATTGGTTCCTCGATATCTTCTTCTGTGATTTGATAAAACTCTTCATCCTCAAACTTCACTCCCAGTAAGTAGTTGATCATGGTGTTGATGAGGGTAGTTTTCCCAGCGCCGGTTTCTCCCACCATCAGTATGACTTTGTTCTGCTTGTTTCTGTCTCTTCTTCCATATGTCCATCGTCTGATCTTTTTATCAGTCCCATCAATATATTTTCTTTCTGTGTTCAGTTGGTAAAGTGCTGGAGGACCAGGATTCAGGAGGGTGGCATCATGACATGATCTAAAATGAAGTGAATTGATTTAGCATCAACATGTTATGATCTCAATAAGCTATAAAATAGTCTGTAGGGACATATGATTTGCAGTGACAGGATCGTGGTTGTTTATGACTATTAGTGTTGTTTCAGTCCTGGACATATTCAAAACAATATTGAATTAATATTTTAAGTGAACATATAATTATTGTTCACACTGAATCATTTCTCTCTCTCTCTTTTTCTCAAAATCTCATGGTTTTCTCCTGCATACAATGTCCAACAAGTCAACCGCAATATGGTAAATAATCAGATTTTAGTTTAAACACCTAATTATTTTGATTGAGTAAATGAATAACACCAATCTCTTACGCCATTCTGGGAAGAACATCCTTGCTGTTTCGCCGGTGGGGCTGAATACTTGATGACATTGTTGCTGTGATTAAGAAAACAATACGTTATCTGTTTGCATATATCAGATTATCACATTATACAACTATGAGCAAAATATTAAATTCTGAGGTTCTTCAATTATTTATTTAGCTCGCCATTCTGCATTTAATTCAGTGTGCAGCCAGCAATCTCTTTGCTCTCAAAATAGAATTACCGATTTACTACCAATTAGATAACCAATGCAATTAAAAATTAATCAATGCTTATCATAAAAAAAACTTAAAGGGGTCATATGATGCGATTTCAAGTGTTCTTTCTCTTTGGCATGTCACAAGCTGTTCATGCATAGATAAGATCCCTGAAGTTACAAAGACTAAAGTCTCAAAACCAAAGAGATATTCTTTATCAAAGTTAAGACTCTGCCACGCCTCCTAAAACACCTCATTCAAACACGCCCCCACATGTCTACGTCACGATGTGGAAATATTTGCATAAGGCGTGGTTTCAGTAACGCAGTAGTGTTGATGCAGGCAGTCATATCAGGGAGAAGCTGTGTGTTTCTAGGCGAAAGCAAAAGCACTTTATTTGGCTTCTGAAAGTAGATGCAATTAGGAATCATTAAGATTATTTACAACAGAACAGCAACGCATTTTATGGATGACCGTTTCGTGAACCTGGGAGAGGAGGTAATTCTGACTTTGCTGTAACAATCTGGCGCTTCTGAATCAGCGACTGTTTTGTTATTTGTTTAAGTATTTGCTACTGACTGCTCAAATGCAGAGTTTTGCATGTCGTGCGTGTGTATGTGTGTGTGTGCGCGTGTGTGACAGAGAGAGAGAGACAGATATACGGACAGTGTTCTACAACAAAATACAGCAGATCCATCTCACATTTCAAACTCTTCCAGACCAGGAGAAACTAGCGTATCTGCTCGGAGAACACAAGAGCTGCTGTGTGTTTGCTGCTCAATATGTGTCTCTCTGTCAGCACAGAAGAGAAGACGCTCCACCTGCCCTGAGCTGATGCTCCCAGCACATCTACATTATGTTAAACCATATTACTCTGTTATATTACTTACATGTACATTTTGCTTCTGTAAATCTAATCCCTTATTTTTATTTTTTTCTAGTTTATATACTTGCATACATTAGTAATTCATTTTGCACTACTTGCTTAATACTTTTATATATTATTATTATTATTATTCTTTTTCTTTCTGTTAATACATATATGCACTATTTGTGAGCAGCCCAGCTGCAATTGCTTTGGCAATACAAATGTATAGTTTTTGTCATGCCAATAAAGCACACTTAAATTGAAAATTGAGAGAGAGAGAGAGAGAGAGAGAGAGTGTGAGAGAGAGAGAGAGAGAGGGTCGCAGCTTCGTGTGTGTGTGTGTGTGTGTGTGTGTGTGTGTGTGTGTGTGAGAGAGAGAGAGAGAGGGTCGCAGCTTCGTGTGTGTGTGTGAGAGAGAGAGAGAGAGAGAGAGAGAGAGTCACATCACAGCATGTGTGTGTGTGTGTGTGTGCGCGCGTGTGAGAGAGAGAGAGAGGGTCACATCACAGCATGTGTGTGTGTGTGTGTGTGTGTGTGCGCGCGTGAGAGAGAGAGAGAGGGTTGCAGCTTCGTGTGTTTGTGTGTGTGCGCATGTGTGTGTGAGAGAGAGAGAGAGAGAGAGAGAGGGGGGGTCACATCACAGCATGTGTGTGTGTGTGTGTGTGTGTGTGTGTGTGCGCGTGTGAGAGAGAGAGAGAGAGAGAGAGAGGGTCGCAGCTTCGTGTGTTTGTGTGTGTGCGCATGTGTGTGTGTGAGAGAGAGAGAGAGGGTCACATCACAGCATGTGTGTGTGTGTGTGTGTGTGTGTGTGTGTGTGTGTGTGTGTGAGCGTGAGCGTGTGTGTGTGTGTGTGTGAGCGTGTGTGCACGTGAGAGAGAGAGAGAGAGGGTCACATCACAGCATGTGTGTATGGCGAGTGTAATGTGCCTATGGCGAGTGTAATGTATGGCGAGTGTAATGTGCCATCCCTTAACTGCCGAAGTAGACAGTCGCGTATTTTTACGTGTGAGAAGGGTACGTCGCCTCAACAGACGCGTGATAAGACGTCGCCTCCACATACGCGTGATAAGTACGTTTGCCAGATCAGACGCGTGATAAGACGTCGCCTCCATAGACGCGTGATAATAACGTCGCGGAGAAGTACGTCGCCTCCATAGACGCGTGATAATAACGTCGCGGAGAAGTACGTCGCCTCCATAGACGCGTGATAATAACGTCGCGGAGAAGTACGTCGCCTCCATAGACGCGTGATAATAACGTCGCGGAGAAGTACGTCGCCTCCATAGACGCGTGATAATAACGTCGTGGAGAAGTACGTCGCATCCATAGACGCGTGATAATAACGTCGTGGAGAAGTACGTCGCCTCCATAGACGCGTGACGTCAAATACCTCAAATAGTGTTGAATTTAATTGTTGTCGGTTTTACATTATTATTTTACTACAAAATATACACCAATTAATTTTATTTTCACAATAACATCTTACAGACACATTCACAAAAATTAATTAATTATTTAACATATTATTCTGATGTGTGCCATTCTGAGGTTTTACTTTTGATATGCTGGGTATATATTAATAATTTTACTTAACACTTATGGTGCTCATAGTCATAGTCCTGTTTACCGAGTCATGTCGACCATAAAATGTGTGAATATTAGGTCAGGAGATGAGTCTATGATGTTGGTCGAGAAGGTGATGAAACGGTATTTTAATGGAATTGTTAGGTGCATTTGGAAACATATTAAATCGGGCTGTCTCTAACGATTATTTTGTTAAATGAGCAATCTACTGATGATTTGTTTTGTTTTTTATGTAAAAGATAGACTTAAACTTTAAATCTTTAAAAACAGACAAATAGCTGTAACAATGAGGAAATAATAATTGGTTTAAATAAAACATCAAAAGCAAGTAATCATATGGTCTCATTGAACATCAATTAAAATACATAAAGAAATATACATCTATACAAACCTATACAATATGTATCACTAAAATGCCTACAGAGAGCGCAAGCGGCCGAGTGATTGCGACAAGTTGCATCTTTAGAAATATATTGATGTAATATTTTGTTCCAATATTTGTTATACATGTTTTCAACAGCGCACCTTTCATCCCTAGATGAACTTTATAATTAACCCAAATGTATCATATAACTTAGAATATGCAGAGTTGAGTTTGTTGACTGAGTTGCAGAGAGATAGATGCTCCACGTAACAGTGAAACACAATGCACGTTATTGGAAACAAACAGATAACGGCACAATTCAGAATGAAATGATGCAAGCTTTGTCAAATGTTTAGCTACAAACTATGCTGATATCGCGAGACACATTTTCACCTGGACAAGAAATATCCACACGTTGTAATTTAGCGAGATCTCGTCAAAACCTGGCGGAAACCCTGAATTTACCTTTTACTAATTGAAAATGAACAGTACCAAAGTGTTAAAGGAACAGGGATATTTGTTGTTCCGAACGTGTTTTTTTATTATTATTTACTTATTCTTTATAGCAGTGGTTCTCAAACTTTTTACACCAAGTACCACCTCAGAAAATATTTGGCTTTCCAAGTACCACCATTATGACCAACATTAAAATGCATTAAAAAAACAAGTCAGTTTCATTCCTAATACAAATATTTATTATTGTCAGCCAATTAAAACATTGCAAGTACACAGTTTGAACATTAACACTGCACCGTACTTACTTCCAGGTAAATAAAAAACTTAATTATTAAATTAAAATATATTGCACCTAAAAGTTAAATAAAAAGTGTTCTGTACCTCAGTGTTAAAAAACTGTACTTAAATAAAGATTAAATGAAAATGTATCATACTTAACATTTTAGTACAGTAACTTAGTTTTTATTTAACTTTTAAGTCGCTACAATACATTTTCATTTAATCTTTAAGTACAGTACAGTTTTTATTTAACTTTTAAATAAAAAAGTACTTGATTAAAAAAAAAAAGTGTAGCTGCAAGTAACTACAATCATGCCACATGACCACCAGAGCCAGCTGTGAGCGCTTGAGAGGGCAGCGTACTTTTGTTTGTTTTTCAGTTGAGACGCTGTGGTTGCTATTAGGGATGTTCATTTCGGTTATTTTTCCTACAACCGACGCTCGTTAACCGATTATTAACCGTTAACCAACAAGATTATTTTAAATTAGAAGTGAATTAAATTAGAAAGAATAAGTGTCTGTGACCCTTTAAAAACTAATTCCGGGGATTAATTTTACATGAGCAAAAAACAGCAAATAACACAACATGAGGATTCACAAGAAAAACCAAAGCACCCCCATAAAAATGAAATAAAATAAAAACATTTGACTCATTAAACACATGCATAAATACTGCAATGCAATAACGTGATTTGCAGTCGCACGTAATGTCAGCATTTTATTTAAAAATGGATCGGTTCCTTGTGCCAAGTACTGTTGGCCTGCCCCCGAGTAAAGATTTTTCTAGTCAACTATTCGCACGTTTATATTAAATTGATAGTATAATAACCATTTAAGTTATTATTTATGCCTATTATTTAGGCATTTAGGCGTATTATTCCGCGCTCAAACGCACGCATAACGCTTACCGCAAAGCACCGGCTAAAGTAATGATTATGAATGCATCGGGGAAAAAGAAGACATTTTAATTATTTATTAATAAACTAGTGCTTTCTCAGACTTGCCATCTCAGTTGATGTGCCTTTAATAGAGAAATGCACCTATACGGACCACATAATCAGAGAAGATTTTTTTTTTTTATTATTATTATTGGTTTTCAAGCTTTCTGCAGATTAATTTCTTATGTCTGTGAGCTGGATCATTGTTGTGACGCGCTCCATTCACGGAGACTGCATGAAACGACAGAAAACACATCCAAAAATGACAGGAGTATAAGCTCTTTCCGCAGGAAAAAATAAATAAATAAAAATAATTGCGTGCGCGCCCCATGCAAGAGCGATAATACTCCCACATTCCTCATAAACATTTGAAATGCGCCTATACAGAATTTTATTATTCATATAAAATAATAATTATAATAACAACCTGTTTTGGTCATATTTACTATTAATTGCCTAGTTTCCCTGTCATTGATCTAGCACCCCCTCGGCACCTGCGTTCAACATTCTCTGGCGCCGCCCCTGGTCATATTATATCACATCACGCACCTGCAGCACTTCTGCGAGCGGAGAAAAACATAATAAAGCTAGGCGATATATATATATATATATATATATTATAACAAATAAATAGGCCTATACGAGAAATATATTTTCACTTAAATAATAATTTAAGGAAACGAAAGAAAACTGTGCAACAAGTAGCCTGTGCAGAGTCTCGGTTCATTGTTGTGCTGTGCGAAAGGAAACCGCAGACGCAGAAGCGGCATGCTATTTTTTAGGCTTATTTTGCAAAAGCGCAAATATTTGTTTTTATTGTGAATGCACACAAATAAAAGCAAACCTTTTACAACTCCGATTATCTTCAAAGGAGTATTTGCTTCCACTGTTAGAAGGGAAGAGAAAATCAAGTGATTGCTCCAGCGCCGCATGCGCGCGCACAGTTAAGCTTTACCTTGACAATACAGCCTGTTCATTATCATTATTAAAAAACAATCAGTCAAACATATGGGCCAGGGGAAAAAAAAACACACTGCTCAGTTAAATATGTAGTAAAATCTGTGCCGTTAAGCGTTATCACCTTATCGCCGTGAAGTTATGCAAAACATTTTGTTTTCGTGGATATTGGAACACGAGTGAAGCAGACCTACATAAAAGGTAAATAATATTTGTGGCATTCAAATACATCGCGAATACGGAAACATTTGATTTTATATCGAACAAGACCCAACATTGGTTTCAGTTTCCTTTTAGCCTAAATTAATTCGTTTTGGTTTGTCGTTTATATAGCTATAGCTTCTTACATTTTTAATTCTTGTTCTTTTCTAAATAGCCTACTGTTAATTGAAAGGGTTTGTTGTGGAGTGAGAGGAACTAAAATAGCCTAGCTATGTTTACAGTGTTTATTATAATGTTTGTAATTCACGTCGGCCTATTTCTGAATGAACTAATAAAATGCCATTTATGTTTTTTTTTTCTCTCTCTCTAAAGAACATATATATTTCATAGGCGTAGCTTATTTTAACCATGCAGCAAACCTTTACTGATTTATTTACTTCAAGAATGTCAAATCTTTTGAACTCAAAGGCTTCAATAATATATAACATCTGAGACTGCTGTAAGGAACCTTTCAATTTTTTATTACAAAATGTTATAGGCTGTATAACACTACAACATCATGAAACTAAATATATTTCCTTAATAATGTGCGCTCCATGTCATTTAATGTTGACTACAGCGTCCTAGTAAAAAAAGAACACCATCAATATTAAGAAGGTTGTTTGAGGTAGCCTACTACACCAAGCCAAAAAAGAAAAGTTATCTAAAATGAAATAAACTTATAATTATTCACTATTAACACTTGTTAGGAAATAAGTAAAAACAATAGCCTATAACAAATACATCTACTATTGCAAACTTTAAAGTTCATTTGAAGCGACGTACATGGAGACGACGTACATATCAGGCGTCTTGTAAGGCGATGTACCTAGTTCAGACGTACTTAGTACACGTATATTTTTGATACATTTCTTACATACGCCGCCGTCACGTCGCCGCCTATCATTGGTTTCGACAGTGACGTCGCCGCGGGTCTGTCGTCTGCCCTCCCTATCAATCCCAATTCAAAAATCGACACGGACTGACGGCGACGGAAGGGTAGACTGCTCCTTTTCCTTCTACTGCTAAGTCATCGATGTGGCAGCAATCACACTTCATACACATCACAGCATGTGTGTGTGTGAGCGTGAGCGTGTGCGTGTGCGTGTTGTGTGTGCGCGTGAGAGAGAGAGAGAGAGAGAGACGGTCACATCACAGCGGAGTGTACAGCCCGTCAGAAATCGTCTCAATCGTGGCTTGTAACACATACGAGCTTCATCACTGTGTCTGTCATGCGACTCTGTTCCCCTCTCAGTCTAGAACCGATGGTAAAATTAAGGACATTATTAACTGTCTCTACTTTAATTTTGAAATCTGAAGCTCGCGATTATGGAAAGGGGCTTTACATTTCGACGGGTTTATGGTGTTCGGCCAATCACAATGCACCGTGCCAGTTGGCCAATCAGAGCAGACTGCACTTGTCTGAAGGAGGGACTTTGTAGAAAATGAAGTGTTTGAGAGAGGCGGGGCATAGAGGACCTACAATACTGTACAGTATTTGAAAAATAAATATTTTTTTTGAATATTAAAGCATGTCAACATCTTCTGTTACACCAAATAATGATCTTTAAAAAAGCATCACATGACCCTTTTAATTGCAGGTAACATACTTTACTCTAAACATAAGAGTAAACATACATTTAATCTCACCTTGAATTAATGCATGTGTCCATCACACAGAAACCTTCATAACTCATCAGTTATCTGCTAAACAGAGGATATTGTATTAGATGTATACATTTATTCACTACAGTGTTTTCTTAAATATGGCTCAAATACATTTTCGACATATTAGGCATAGAAATAAAAGTGCATGTGCATGTTTATTGAATATTTATTTGCAAATAAAATGAATACTTCTCAGCTAGAATTTTAGTATCTAGTATCTAATTACTTTATTTCCTACACACACATACAATTACGGCCTTGCATTTATTCAGAAAAGGCCTACATGTATTTTTCTTGATTTATATGTAAACAACTGGATATTTAATTATATGTGTGTGAGAGGAATAATGGCCTGTCAAACGCGAAAAATATTACTAATAAAATAATCAATAACTTCACAGTAAAACACTGTAGTGTCACCGAATTCAGTTCACACATCACTGCTCTCCTGCTGGTTATACTACAACACTTATTTAGAAAATAATTGCTTTTGCACATTTTTTTTATGATTTTTTAATTATGAAAAAGTCATTAACTTCATTGTTATTGGACAAAATAGTTAATAACTTCACTGTAACACACTAATTTCACCGAATTCAGTTCACACATCACTGCTCTCCTGCTGGTTATACTACAACACTTATTTTGAAAATAATTGCTTTTGCATATTTTTATGTTTTATTTTATATTCAATAACATCACTGTTATTGGACGTAATAGTTAATAACTTCTCTGCAACACACTGTACTTTCACCAAATTCAGTTCACACGTCACGGCTCTCCTGCTGATTATACTACAAAACCAAAATTATACCGATTATAATTTGCGTTTTATTTTATAATTGTATTCAATAATAAAAAAAGTATGTAAATCTTTGTCCTTGGAATTGAAAGGATTTGCTGCGATGCAATTTTGTCTGACTGATAGGCCTATGTGAATTATTTATTGGCCTATCTTTTTAATCCATGCAGCAAATGCTTTAAAAGCAGCTTTACAATTACTTTATTGCATTCCAGATGCTTTTAAAGAGCTTTTCACTATACATTTTAAGGGTTTTTGAGCTTGAATGTAAAACATTGTTATGGATTCATTGTAGCCTATTCTCATTTGTAAAATAGCTAATTGTTGTCTAACACGATCTCATGAAAGTGCGTAGGCTATAGCACGATTTTCTGTTTCTATTTGGCGTAATATTTATACGCAGAAATTGACTACACCCCCCCAACCCCCGTCCACACAGCACCCCCTACATAAAACACCTTCCCGCGCCCCTGCCTAGTGCTTCTCTTGAGATCAGGGCAGTGAGGTTTACCTGCACAGCACCTACTCATATACTGTGTATATACACCTCATAGCTTCTTTGGAAGCTTCATCACTCCTCTTGTTGCAGTTAGAAAATTGAGATGTCCTTCAGATGGCTGAAAACTTTGATCGATTTCCGGGTCACAGTCTCGAGTGTCTGGTTTCGGTTTCGTTTCGGACAGTGCTGCAGCCGTGAATTTAATAAGAGGACTAATTCGCCTCCGGTTCCCTCGAAATTTATGATTGTGATGATTTATGATTCGCTATGTATTTCTTGTTAAACTCTGCCTACTTGTCTTGATAAACAAATAACAAACTTTAATTAGAATTAAAAAAAAAAAGGCTATAGCTACCCGCACACTTTTAGTATAGGCTATTTTCGTGACTTTCGTAACAGATCATCAAAGATGGTGATTGTTAATGTTAAATTGTCCATGTGTGGATATATGTAGCCTATTATTTAACATTATGTACAGTTAAGAAGTGGTGGCGATTGCCTGCACGTGCGTTACTTGCATTTGCAACTATATTACAGTTTACCGCAAATCGTACATTATAGTGCACACAAACACACGCATTCTCTCGATTAACACCAGACTAACCTTGCTGCAGTCCTGATCAAAGCTCGTGTGTTCTGCATCTTAATGAGTGATTGCGATGAACCTGGAGGAGCTCCACAAGTCCAGCTTAACACAGAGGAACTTTGTGCTTTAAAGTGAGACGCTAAAAATTAACATGTAACCAGTCTATTCAAGATAGTTTTAAATAATTTGCGTGACGGTAAACAAGGCGAAATTGTTTAAGCTAGGCAAACATTAAAGAGCACACTTTATATTGCTCCTCCCGTCTTTCTCTTCACTATGGCAAGCCCTTTTAACATTTAAAACATTTTTTTGACTATCCATAAATATAATTTGGATAGTCACAATTGTAATTCCAGATATCTATATTGCAATTATGACTAGTCGTAATTGGAATTAAGATATCTACAATGGGATTGTGACTAGTCATAATATGCATTGAAGATATCTACAATGCAATTACGACTAGTCGTAATACACATTCCAGATATCTACAAAGCAATTACGACTAGTCATAATCTTCCATTGACTTCCATTGAAAAATATTTGCAGATATCTTCAAATGAGTTTTGACTAGTCGTAATTCCAATTCAAGATATCTTTAAATGTATTTCGGATATCTTTAAAATTTTTGAATTAGAGATATCTCTAATTGTATTTTGACTAGTCGAATCATATTTAAAGATATCTTGAATTGGAATTACGACTAGTCAAAACTCATTTGAAGATATCTCTAATTGAATTGTGACTAGTCAAATTGTAATTAGAGATATCTCTAATTCGAATTTCGACTAGTCACAATTCAATTAGAGATATCTTCAATTGTAATTACGACTAGTCAAAACTCATTTGAAGATATCTGCAAATATTTTTCAATGGAAGTCAATGGAAGATTATGACTAGTCGTAATTGCTTTGTAGATATCTGGAATGTGTATTACGACTAGTCACAATCCCATTGTAGATATCTTAATTCCAATTACGACTAGTCATAATTGCAATATAGATATCTGGAATTACAATTGTGACTATCCAAATTATATTTATGGATAGTCAAAAAAATGTTTTAAATGTTAAAAGGGCTTGCCATACTTCTCTTCCTCATTCACTCTTCCGCCTCAAAACTAGGGATGGCTGACGCGAAACCAAAGAGTATAGAAGCCCAAGAGGCGAAACTCAATAGAACGCTCCATAGCAACAGTTGCGCCCATGACATGACTGTGCCGCCGCCATTTTGGACTGAAAACTACACACAAACGCCGTAGAGTAATAGGAGCCAGTCGTGCTTGACCAACTTACAATAACACATTTAAAGTATATATGTATATAGAGTTTCGCCTCTTGGGCTTCTTTGTCGGCACTCCACTAGATTCTTGCTGTCGCTATGGAAAATATCAGCTGATTTGTTTAAAAAACCGTACATTAAACCTGAAATACAGCCTGAACGATGACAACAATGCACCGTCACTAGACTAGTGATAATCAAATCCTTTTAACCGTTTATTTTACAGACTTTATTTTAAAGTCTTCCCTTTTTTTTTTTACAAAACCTTTTGCTCTCTAGAAACCATGTCAGTTTCGGTTACAAATATTTTAAGTTCAAGTGTTAGCATTATAAACACTGAATACCAACATTTGATATTAAATTAATGACAGAAATATTAGAAATGTTGGGTAATAAATACATAACAGGAATTACATCTTGACAGTAAACTGTTTTTGCAGTATTGTCTTATATTCATGTCCATTAAAGGAAGACTGTAAACAAACAAAAAATATTTTTAATGTAAAAAAAAAAAAGTACAGCCACTTTCTCCAAATTTGTTTAATTATGACAGACACAGCAATGCATCATGTTCTAGAGATCATCATGTTTGTAGTGTGTTCAGGGGATTAAAACGTACAATATATATTTCAGACCTACTGGATTAATAGTAAATAATAATATGTAATTGTAAACGTGTAAAGTTTCATAAGCTCATTATAACTATAGTGTCATATCCATATAAATCATTATTATGGTTTACATGGCTAGGACCTAAAGTTCCTAAAAGGATTTAAGTTTACTACTAGACTAAAAACAGTTAAAGTTAGCAGGTGCATAAGACCGCGGCACTTCAAGCACACAATATTTTTATACTTTTGTGAATGATTACCTGTCAGAGTCTTTGGGGAAATGATGAAAGTCAAGATTTTCACTGTCACACTGATAGTTTTTGAAGGGGATTGCCCAACATTGCGTTCTTTTATTCCACTTTGACTTGTTATTCTGTCTATTTCTGTATATCTGTAACGTTGTCCAGTTGGAATTTTCACCCCAAAATGGCGGCCGCGCTACAGAATCGCCACCTAGTGGCTGTTACCCGAAAAGCATCAGAGTTTCGCCTCTTGGTATTCTATACTCTTTGGCGAAACTGACGTTTCGACACGGTGTCGAGATCCCGAAGCGCAGATGTTTCGAAACACTGCTCCGAAGCGTGATTCAAAACACCCGTGTCACGTGACTAAGGTGATTCGAAGCATCGGGGGCGTGTCACAAGTGTTTGGAGGCGTGGCATACCTGCCGATTCTGTGTTTGATTGACAGGGTCGGGAACCAATCACACAATTGCACATCTGTCTCAACCTGAGTTAACGCATCTTCACTTCGTGGGTTTTTGTGAGAGAGATTTTGCGATATAGTGATATTTATAGTGTAATTTGGTTAATTATATTTAGGCTACATTAAAAGTTATTATTAAGATATTGATAGATAGGATATTGACAGATATTGTCCCTTGTGAGAGGATTTGTTCAAAGGCTGGAGATATTCTATGTATAAAAAAAAGAAGTAGTCCATCAACAGCAGAACAATATTTTTTTTAAATAAAAATCTTTATATGTAAAAAAAGTAAGACATTGTTGGCTTGATGTATTTTATTGTCTATTTTTCATGACCAAAATAACACTTATATATTCACAAAGAGTTCATTCAGATGTCAGACCGATGTTTCAACACATTACAAGAACAGAACAATAAAAACAGCTGTGAAGGTTTAGTCTCTTGGAAATGCAGAGAACAGGCTTTCTTCAGCTCTCCTTAAGGCTGGCGTTGTCCTGTTTGCAGTCGGCTAAAAAAGAACAAATATAATCAGTCCACAGTTTTATGATAAGCTATGAAATCCTTATAATCTAGTGATGATAAACCTACTCTTTGTAAATGAGTAGTGAAATTAAAGAGAGATAGCTCCTGACAGTCTGACACAGTCTTGTCAACGTGCTCACTGTACATATTGTGCTCATAACACAATTTACTTTATGATATTAACTACAATATAAGTTAAAACTTAATAAGAATTCATTTAAACTTTGATTTCTTATAAAGTCTCAGCTTTCACAGCTTACTAGCGATATCGCTATTAATAGTCTGACACTGGTGGCTAATTAAACTGTCAACATAATGCTAAAAATGACCAAAAAACATCCAGAAACAACTGTTCAGTCTTACCTGTGAAAGATAATACCCCGAGATCTGTTTTTATTACGAGTCAGGTATGTTTTCGTCTGTCCCGATGTGAGAGTTATGGAGAGTTGCCCGCACCAATATGGCGGCGCCGGTGACGTGCGGCCGATCGGCCAATGACGCGTCTAGGTATTTATTATGTCTACGGGGTTTGAGATACGTTTTCTCTTGTTTGGTGGGTGTGTCAGAAATGTCAGCCAATCAGCAGCAACATGTGTATAAACCACGCGGTCTTAAAGAGACAGCGCACAATGAGTCCAAGTAAAGTCGTTTACAACTGTGTCCGCTGCAGCTCGCAACAACTGAAGATATTAAAAGACATTGTCGTAAGAGTTTTATAGTAACATAGCATATCAACATGATGATAATGATGAATTTGTAAATGTAATTAACTTCAAAATAAATTCACAAGAGCAAGTATATTGTTTGCACATGTTTATTTACATTAAAGGCAAAATAACTGAAATAATAAGAGCACAAGTATAGATCTGGATCTAAATATCATGTAGTAATTGCAATGTCTTCTGGTCCATATCCTTTCCTTAGGAAGGTGTGCTAGACACTGATTAATGTAACATAAAAATACTATACATATTTAGCTATTGTATTGTGGAGTGACATGTTCATAAACTTTTCTATGCTCCTCTGATTATATAATGGTAAATATTACAATATCATAGCACAACAGCAGTGATCAGCAATAATGATAAGCCTAATACTCACAATCAAAATAATAAGCTCATATAGATCATAACACAGTCTCGGAGGTCTAAATGTTTGTGTTTTCATCCTGAAATGGAGGCAAATGTTGGATCACAATAATTAGGAACCAGTTTCCACAAATCCCTCATTCACTCGACTGGGATGTTCGCTTTTATTATGGACGGCAGTGACTGTCTCATCAAGAGTATTTTGCAGTATTAAACACGTATTTATACCAATTTCATTAGTCTCTGAAAATTCTCCAAAAAGAACACAAAGCATGTCCTTCTCAGCTGCCGTAGTTGCTACACTTGCGTCATCAGAACAGTGTTGAACGCACCACCGTTTCTGTCTAATAAACGTTTTGCACCGTTTTGGCTGAATGTGTCACCATTTAACATCTGCTGGAAATCCTGGGTCAGATTCGTCACTGCGATATTCCATGGGTCATAGATTAAAAAACTTTCATCAGTTGTCCGTACCTGCTTATGTCACGCGGTTTTAGGGAAGTTTACCATGCTCCCATGTCACGCACACAAACCACGCCCACGTTAACATGGGACGTCTGTTTCAATGGATGATCAAACTCTACAACGAACTGAAGTAAAAATGTAAGTATTTTATTTTCAATATCACTGTACATCGTGTTTGTAGTGTGCTGTCATGTGTTCTAATTAACAGATATAAAAATTAAAATGACTGGTAGGCTACCTAAAGCAAACATGAATTGCAAAGTGTTTTTATTGACAAGACTGTTCATTGATATGTAGTTTACTATTGTTCCTAATCAAATGATTTATTTTCTGAGTGATTACACACACACACACACACACACACACACACACACACACACACACACACATGTTGGTTTTTGTGGTTTATGGGGACTCTCCATAGGCGTAATGGTTTTTATACTGAACAAACTGTGTGTGCTATTGCCCTACACCTACCCTACACCTAAACTTAGCCCTCACAGGAGACTGTGTGCATCTTTAGATTTTCAAAAAAAACACCATTTAGTATGTTTTTTAAGCCTTTTGAATTACGGGGACATAGGCAGTGTCCTCATAAACCACCTTCATATTGTAATACCTCTGTCATACCCATGTCATTATACAAATTTGTGTCCTCATAAACCACATAAACCCGCACACACACACACACACACACACACACACACACACACATATATATGTATGTATGAAGAAAAAATTTGTAAAAGTTTGTGTGGTTTTGCTCTGCTGATTTTATTATCTCTTGCTTGTACAGTCAGCTCTGGTGCCTCTGTATCCTCTTCCCTGGACATAACGTTTCATCATGGATTTATGACTGATCTGAAATCAACATTTTGCATTGGCTCTGTTCAACTCTGTTCAGAACAATTCTGTATTCAGTTTCTTATAATCATATAATCAATTGAATTAACTTAATTTTACATACGCTTAATAGTGTGTCTGTACATTATGCTCAGTTAGTTGCTTGAATATAAATGTTCAATGAAAGAAAACAGATTCACAACATGTACAGTCTAAAGCAAATTCTAAGTTCATGACTCCTGCTTTTCGTTTTACATTTAGACCCACTGGTCTCTTGACAGACTACTTGTATTTCCGACCGTAGAAAACATGTTATGAGCAGAGCAGGATTCAAAGCCAAACTCTTTAATACTGTATGTGTGATTAACACAGGAAGGCATTTTTTTCCACAATTTGTATGAGCAATACATGTCACATATATGTTTTAAGGTGACAGAGTGATTGACAGGTGTTTATTAAAAGTGATCCATGCTGTAGGATCTTTCTTACTGACTCATAGCTTCTTTTTCTAGTTTCCATACTGTCTTTTTTATGAAAGTCCTGTGACAATCACTCAGCAGCCACAACTTTTTCATGACTGACAGGCAGCACTGTAAGAAATATCCGTGTATTAACAGTTGTATGACCGTACATTTTACCAGAAATTGTCCGTAGGCCGTGATTCACATGTGTTTTTCCGTCTATTTACATTTTCGCTTTGCATTATGGGATCTTGATCTCTGCTCCGACTACTTCTGGGGCCCGTTTCAGTAAGCAGGTTCAACCAACTCGGAGTTTAATCTTGAACTCAGAGTTGAGTTACTCTGAGATGGGAAACTCTGAGTTCTCGGTTACAGAACAGCTGAATTGTGTTAGTTTACTCAACTCTAAGTAGGTTGACTCTGAGTTTGGCGCGTGCACCACGACTATGAAAAGTCTCTTTGGATCGGTGGAGCTCCAAAATTACGGTTCACCATGGCAACAGCTCGCGCCAAAAAGACGTCAGTGCGCATACTTCCGTCAATGCATAACTTTAATTCTTAATAACTGTCAATAACTTAATAACTGTTATAATATCAGAGGTGAAAACTGTAAATTATTGAAATAATATTCGTTTTAATGGTATCCCATGGCCACAAAAAAAAAGGAAAAAGACAGAAAGAAGAAACAAGAACATTGCAGCAGCTAAAAATGAAGTCTAAAAACACAATTCAATCAAAGTAAAGCTTTAAACATGAAAGGTTCATGGCTGTGGGATAAATGACTTTACAAAATTATGACATTAAATATCATTCAATGTCTATTTCATTGTGCTGCAGCTTTTTCCACATAGTCTAACACTCGTTTCACATAATTAAATATTTTCTAATCCAACCTGTGACATTTCTTAATTAGAGTAATAAAATGAACTACTGGCTTGTAGACAGCAAGAAGACAGAGGAGAACCTGCAGCACCACTGACAGATGAAGAGGAGATGCTCAAGTATTGGAAGATTTCTTAAATCCAAAAGTAAAAAGAATAACTTTTGTATTAGGAAATAAAGATGACCAAAAAATTGTGAATAATTAGTTTATTTAACAGCTGTGGTGGTGGTTACGGCTCGTAATCTGGCATCCTTCCATTCCATACAGTAATCAGTTTCATGTTCAGAAGGAGCGATGATGGAGATATGCTTGTCATCAGTGCATCCAAACACACTGGAGATCCTGAAGGAAATTCTGATTATTGGGTTACCTCCAGACGTCACAGAAAGATGTTATCAAGTGAACGTCATTTATCAGATTAGCCTCATTTAAACTGATTTCTACACACTAACCTACAGTCCTGTGATACTCCTCTTTGACGGATTGTGCTCATGAAAAACAATCTCAGAAAGAGCGTGAGAGCGATGCACACTTTCCTTAAATTCTGCATAATGTGCTCTGCATCTCCGATGTTTTGAAGAAAACTACCATTTAAAATAGGACCGCTCAAATAAATATGCACATGAATACGGTGTAAAATTATAATAAAATAAATAATATACAGTATTTATTCTTGTTTCCATGAAGGAAAAAAAAATAATTTAAGTGATTTTTTTTTATTTTATTTTGCAAATTATCTGGCAATGCGGTAATAAATTAAAAATAGCCCATTCTTGTTTCCGTTTGCATTAAGATTATTTTTCTTACCCTATGAAGAACACTTTTATATGTTAACAAGACTAAATATCAAGATATTTTTTATCTATAGAAAATGGATCATAACTTAAGAATTTTTTAATATTTGTACTTGAAATAAGACAAAAATACTCAGTAAGAAAAGCAATTTTACAGCGTGAATGAATGAATGAGGTATTAAAACATCGCTTACACTTTAAAAAGGGGAGGAGATGGAAAGAAACTCCGTGTTTACTGAAGAAAACCTGCTCCCGACCAGGTTAGGTTCACAGCATGAGTTACAAGCATGGAACTGATCTGTGTATTTATGCACTTAAAGAAATTGTCCATAGGTACAGATCACGCAATAGTACAGTCTTCATGTGTTTCCTGGATGCGTCAAAGGCTTTTGATCGTATCAATCATGGGAAACTGTTTGGTAAACTACATGAGCGTGGTGTCCCTTCTTACATAATTAGGATACTGCAGTTTTGGTATTCTCACCAAACTATGCAGGTCAGGTGGGGGATGAGTTTGTCAACACCCTTCTATGTCTCCAATGGAGTGCGGCAGGGTGGAATTCTGTCTCCGCTGCTATTCAATCTGTACATGGATGATTTATCAAGGGAGCTAAAGGGCTGTAGAACTGGCTGCTTGGTGGGGGATAGTCTCATAATCATATGCTTTATGCTGATGATTTGGTGGTACTGTCTCCCTCTAGTGCTGGCCTGCAACAACTTCTTAGAATATGCTCTCAATATGGACTAATGTTTGATATAAAATTTAACTCAAAGAAGAGTGTGGTACTGATTGCTAGAACCAAGGAGGATATGAAGTGTGTCTATCCTTCTTTTTCATTGGCAGGTGAACCACTAGAGGTTGTAAAGAAAGTTAAGTATCTGGGACATGTGATAAGAGATGACCTCTGTGATGATGATGATGTGCAGCGGCAGTGTGGAAAATTGTATGGGCAGGCAAATATGCTGGCACGCAAGTTCCACATGTGCACTCCTGATGTTAAAATCTCACTCTTCAAAACCTATTGCACTCCACTGTATACTGCCCACCTGTGGTGTAATTTTAGTGAGTCGAAAATGAAAAAACTTAAAGTGGCTTATAATGATGCTATGAGAATTGTGCTTAAAGTTCCCAGGTGGAGTAGTGCCAGTGAAACGTTTGTGTCTAACAATGTGCCCACTTTTAACGCTGTCTTAAGAAATGTTATGTATGGATTCATGTGCAGGCTGATAGGGTCTAAGAATATGATCATTATGTCCATAGCTGATGTTTCTAAGAGTGATACAAGGTATACATCTTGCTTTTGGAAACATTGGACCCGATGCCTGTTTATGTTTTAATGATCTGCTTTGTATTGTTTTATATTTATGTATATGTCTGTACTGTGTTGTCTATATGGACCTCTGTGTCTGGAATAAAAGTTGATTGATTGATTACCACGGTAACCGACTCTGAGTATAAGTTACCTCTCTTTCAGAAAAGGGCTTGACTTACCCTGCTTTCCCGGGTTTGACAAACCTCCCATTTTGAAACGGAAAACCCAGAGTTTCCCTCATTTCGGGGTTAACATACTCAGAGTTTTCACTTAACCTCCTTTCTGAAACGGGCCCCTGGTGGCCATTATTACAGCACAACAATTTATTCACCTGTTTGAGCGGGTTAAAATTAAATTAATTAAAAAATTAATGTTTTCTTGCTTTAATATGCATAGATATGTATACGATAACCGTTTATGTTCGTAACTATGGTCTAGTGACGTTAGTTTGGTCGAGTCCAGACGGCTGTGTTAATGGTGTCATTTGAGGCGTGTAAAGGCTCTTTTTAAATATAAGTTGTCATTTGTGTTCTTGTTTGCATACTGAATTTTGTCATTTTGACTTAAAAACAACACTAATCCAACGTTCACGTTCGTAATGACGCTAAACAGCTGTAAGCAGGTCTGTCATTTGTGTGTGGCCGTGTAACATAACGCTGTTAGGGAAGGAGACAAAACGAGGCTGTGAAAAACTATTTATTTAAGCAGTTTAGCTTAAAGTTGTGCTCACAGGAGTGACTACAAACCCATTAAAACTCCTCCAGGGTCTTACAGTGTTGGGCAGTAACTAGTTACTGTAACTTAGTTACTGTAATAATATTACTTTTTGCAGTAACTAGTAGTGTAACTATATTCTAATAAGATTTCAGTAATAATATTACAGTTACCATCTATAAAACAGCTTAGTTAGTTACTTTTGATGCCTCGACCCGCTGATTTATAATCCAACAATCAAATCATTCTTAGATTTATTTTCATAATTTTCACGACTCACACATGCATGTGATGTCCACAGAGCAGCAGGCAAGCTCGGAATATGGAAAAGATTACATTCTGCAGATAGAAATATTGCATTATATTGATTTTGTCAAGAAAAAATATGATCTGAACACTGTTGTGTAAGTTGTGGCTTTACTTTACTCTGCATTACATCCCTCTGATCAGCATGTGGTACATTATATTACTATAATTAAAAATATTTTTGGAAAATTAAACAGCTTCTTACAAACTTATGTGATTTGATAAAATACATAATGAAATATAATCGTATATGGGAAACAGAGAAATTACAATTAGCTTCAAGGTAGACATGACAATTAATGAGATTAGTGCAACACTTCTACTTGAATGTCACTATTAATCACTATTGAGTGTTTGTAATAACTTCTGACTGCGATCCAATGTGGATTTTGGTCAAATGATGAAGCAGAAATATGTTTTTAGTAACATTCTAGACAAATTTTATGTGGAAGATACACAGTTACAACTTCTGTGAGGCGTGAAGAAAAAGTAATGTAACTAGTAGTGTAACTAATTACTGTTGCCAGAAAGTAATAAGTAAAGTAACAATATTACTTTTGAAAGGAGTAACTAGTAATGAGTAATATATTACATTCTTTGAGTAACTAGCCCAACACTGGGGTCTTATGGAGTAACGTTACCTTGGAGAGGAGCCAAAGCTGCTGCTAATAAACAATGAAGTAAGCACACAGCATAAATGCCCTAATTTGTTTTTGTTTACTAGGTGGGGAAAGTAGAGATGCGGTGAGACCCGCCTGGCCGGGTGGTGCAGTGACAACAATCTCTCTCTGAATGTGGAGAAGACGAAGGAGATTGTCGTTGACTTCAGGAGAGTGCACACTCAGCATGCTCCTCTGACCATCAATGGTGCGACCGTGGAGAGAGCGAGCAGCACCAAGTTCCTAGGTGTACACATCACAGAGGACCTCTCCTGGACCAACAACACTGCAGCACTAGCCAAGAAAGCACAACAGCGTCTCTACGTCCTCCGCAAACTCAGAAGAGCCAGAGCCCCGGCCCCCATCATGTGCACCTTCTACAGAGGCACCATCGAGAGCATTCTGACTAGCTGCATCACTGTGTGGTATGGCGCCTGCAACACGTCCTGCCGCAAGTCCCTTCAACGGATAGTGAGAGCAGCTGAGAAGATCGTTGGTGTCTCTCTCCCCTCCCTCCAGGACATCTACAGCACCCGTCTCACCCGCAAAGCCCTCTGCATTGCAGGTGATCCCACCCACCCGACACACAGCTTCTTCAGTCTGCTACCATCAGGGAGGAGACTGAGGAGTCTCCAAGCCAGGACAAACAGACTGAAAGACAGCTTCATCCACCAGGCTGTCAGGAAGCCGAACTCCCTCCCGTCCTTGCCCCCCCTCCCCTCTCTTACACCCACAAATCACTGAACTTGGACCCCCACCCCACCACCACCACCCACACCCACACTCACTCACACTCACACTGAGACAAGCACCGGACACTTGTACAGCATTGGACTGACCTCATTCATTCAACTACCTCTTCTGACAGTCTGAATAAAAAAGACTGCTCCTTGTCACTTTAAATAGTCTTGATAAGCTCTTTGCACTACACCATTTATATTCTGCACTGTTTGTTTTTTGTTTATTTCACTGATTTGCACCATCTGCCATCTCAAATCTGAGTATCAGATTTGCACTATCTGCCATGTGCCTTATGCCACTCTATCCATTTTTTTTATATTATTATTTTTATTTTCTTTATTTAATGTTTATATATATATGTATGTGTGTATGTATGTGTGTATGTATGTGTGTATGTATATGTGTATGTATATGTATATGTATATATATATGTATATATATATATATATATGTGTATATATATATAT
>CM041816.1:2020091-2050091 GCA_023376895.1 Aspiorhynchus laticeps
AATGTGCAATAATGCAATAATGTGCAATAATGTAATAATGTGCAATAATGTAATAATGTGGAATAATGCAATAATGTGCAATAATGCAATAATGTGCAATAATACAATAATGTGGAATAATGCAATAATGTGCAATAATGTGGAATAATGCAATAATGTAATAATGTGGAATAATGCAATAATGTGCAATAATGCAATAATGTGGGATAATGTGAGTACTGAAATAACATATTTCTGCAGTCATAAAAATTGTTATACATCTTAGCCCAGCTATTTTAAACTGTTTGATCACGGTTACTATTATGCATAAAAAACCTTATGCAACATTGATATGAACACTGAGATAAAAAACAACCATCAGCGCATTTCAAAATTGTAAATTTTTGTAAAATATAACATCAAATTTTTATATTAATGCTACGAGCATTGTTGTACATTTTTTGTAACATTTGAATTTTTAATTTAGTGCAATATTTTGTCATTGCAACATTTTAGTGTAATTTTCACTAATAACTGCAATTGATTTATATGTATACCTAAGTTCACTGTATTGTGTCCATCAACATGTTTACTCACTCTATAACCACACTCAACAAAACTAAATATATGCAAATGCATATATTAATACTAGACACCCTAAAGATAATGTGCACCAAAAATCTTTATGTTAACATATCTTGTTTCAGAGCTTTGATGCAGTCAGATTCTGCTCTGGTCATGTGACAATCTGCACTAATCATGTGACACACTGCACATATTTAACCGAGACCCTTTATTGTTTCCATATTTGCAGGAAGTCACTAGTAAGGTTTTTAGAGCTTTATAGATGAAAACTGTCTTTACGGTCACTATTGTGAGCGCTGGGATTGAACGGGTTAACTCAGGATCAAGTCTGAGTTGATAGAGAAAGCTGATGATCAGCATCATGGTACCAGTAAAGCCAGACTGGAGTGGTTTGGTTTTATCAACTCAAACTTATCCTATAACTCTGCATTTGTTCATCTACCATCATGGTACAGGCCTCAGGTGTCTGATCACACCTCTAGACTACACTAGAAAGTAGACTACTGTTAACATACGTACTGTATGTGAAGCAGCTGTGTACTACACCTGACCGGAGGACCACCAGCAGCAGCTTTGTCCATCTATAGCACACTAACCCTCTTATGGTCACTTTCAGGTCAGCTGCAGGTTAAAGCTGTATGAGGGAAATCTACATTTGGACTCATTTATTGCTGCTCTTCGGTTAAGTTAATGTCAAGGCTACACTATGTATGGCTGGAGTACACGGTCACTGACAGATTTACAAAAACTAATAATAATAACACGTGATCTGAATCGGTCTCCAGTGCGAGTTTCAAACATGTATATATTATCGCCACAAAATGGTTATTTAGTACTTCTTAAGATCGTCTAAGTGTACTCAACTGTGCTATTTTGAGACACTATGAATATGAAATAAAATGTGCTTTTAACATACTATCTCTGTATTAAAAAAATGCATTTATTTACCACTTGTTGCACACTTGAGTGCACTAGTGAATGGTACAAGTGTGCAACAAGTGGTGACTAAATACATTTTAATAGAGATAGTAACTAAGCAAATAGGAAGGATCCTCCCATTGGATAATTACTGCATGGATGATTATGTTATGTGCCCAAAGAATGAGGTCAGCTGACTACCTGAATGACCTGGGGTCCGTTCTTCGTACGTCGCTAACTCAGTTAGCTGGATTTGATTTGATCTTGGATCATTTGGTTCTTCAAAGCTCATCCTAGTCTTGTTGTCATAGCAACAGGTCCGTAAGCTTCCTGGAGTTGTTGTCATAGCAACAGGATCATTTGGTTCTTCAAAGCTCATCCTAGTCTTGTTGTCATAGCAACAGGTCCGTAAGCTTCCTGGAGTTGTTGTCATAGCAACAGATCCGTAAGCTTCCTGGAGTTGTTGTCATAGCAACAGGTCCGTAAGCTTCCTGGAGTTGTTGTCATAGCAACAGGTCCGTAAGCTTCCTGGAGTTGTTGTCATAGCAACAGGTCCGTAAGCTTCCTGGAGTTGTTGTCATAGCAACAGATCCGTAAGCTTCCTGGAGTTGTTGTCATAGCAACAGGTCCGTAAGCTTCCTGGAGTTGTTGTCATAGCAACAGGTCCGTAAGCTTCCTGGAGTTGTTGTCATAGCAACAGATCCGTAAGCTTCCTGGAGTTGTTGTCATAGCAACAGATCCGTAAGCTTCCTGGAGTTGTTGTCATAGCAACAGGTCTGTAAGCTTCCTGGAGTTGTTGTCATAGCAACAGGTCTGTAAGCTTCCTGGAGTTGTTGTCATAGCAACAGGTCCGTAAGCTTCCTGGAGTTGTTGTCATAGCAACAGGTCCGTAAGCTTAAACCTGCTCAGGAGCAGCATATTTCATGTAAACAGGATTAGATTGCTTCATTTTAAGCAGAATTAATACTTAATATCTGTCACAGCCAGCTCTACTTTATTACAAGAGTACCCTACTGGTCCAGCGACAATAATTTAAAATAATAATAATTAACAAATTAATTTGAAAATAATATGACAATGTTGTGTAACACTATAGACACAGCCAGGTTTACTCATTGAAAGATTTATTAATGATGAAATAATTACTTTATAATTGTATTTGAGTCTTACACACATGCAGTTAATCTGAGCCGTGCATTAATTTGAGTTATGACAGATATTATGGGATGTGGCTTGATGGAGCAGATGCAGATAACTCACTTTAATTAATGCTGTCACGTAACAAATCTGCTCCAAAGATAAAATTAAATGAATGGCTAATTACAACATTGAAATAAAAATGTAAAGCCTGTACAAATACTAGAAGTCATGAATATAAATAATTGGGAATCACAAATAAATTAAAAACAGTGCACATCTCATTTATCTATTTATATCTATATATGTAGTTTTGTTCGCTTGGCTGTTAAAGGTCCAGAAATTTGTCAAGTTTTTCGTCAGGTGTCTGTTTTAATGATATGATGTCATTACGTTGCTGTCGTGCCGTCAGCCAATCACTGATCGTGGTTTCGAGTATCGCTACATCTGCCCTGAACACGAGAACGCGCCGTAATCTTAGACAACTTAATCCAGATATTCTAATCTAATACGCAAATTCGTCTGAAGAACCAAATTAGCCAGAGATCAGTTATCAGGATTAGAAGATCTGGCATCTTTCACATCATCTCAGATGTAATCGGACCCCAGGGGCACGTTCAGGTTCACAACGTTTTGCTACGGTTTCAGGGTTGAACGACATGTTTACTGGAAACGGTGTGCAACGGGGTTTGAGATACGTTTTCTCTTGTTTGGTGGGTGTGTCAGAAATGTGCCCAATCAGCAGCAACACGCGGTCTTAAAGAGACAGCGCACAATGAGTCCAAGTGAAGTCGTTTACATACGTGTCCGCTGCAGCTCGCAACAATTGAAGATATTAAAAGACAAGAGTTTTATACTAACATATCAACATGATGATGAATTTGTACATGCAATTAACATCAAAATTAATTCACAAGAGCAAGTATATTGTTTGCACATGTTTATTTACATTAAAGGCAAAATAACTGAAATAATAAGAGCACACGTATAGATCTGGATCTAAATATCATAGTAATTGCAATGTCTTCTGGTCCGTATCCTTTCCTTAGGACACTGATTAATGTAACATAAGTATACTATACATATTTATATATTTTGCTATTGTATTGTGGAGTGACACGTTCATAAACTTTTCAATGCTCCTCGGATTATATAATGGCGAATATTACAATATCATAGCACAACAACAGTGATCGGCAATAAGTCTAATACTCACAATAAATATAATAAGCTCATATAGATCATAACACACTCTCGGAGGTCTGAAATGTTTGTGTTTTCATCCTGAAATGGAGGCTGGATCACAATAATCAGGAACCAGTTTCCACAAATCCCTCATTCACTCGATAGGGATGTTATCTTTTATTATGGACAGCAGTGACTGTATCATCGAGAGTATTTTGCCTATTAAACACGTATTTATACCGATTTCAACAGGCTTCGAAATTCTTCAGAAACAACACAAAGAAGCTGCCGTAGTTGCAACGCTTGCGTCATCAGAACAGTGTTGAACGCACCACCGTTTCTGTTTAATAAACGTTTTGACGGGGCTGAACTTGGCCCAGGTTATTCCATCAATGGATTTTTTCTTCCCTGATGGCACGGGCATATTCCAAGACGACAATGCCAGGATTCATCGGGCTCAAATTGTGAAAGAGTGGCTCAGGGAGCATCATTGTCCACCACAGAGACCTTAACCTCATCTTTGGGATGTGCTGGAGAAGACTTTGCGCCGTAATCAAAGCTAAAGGCGGTCCAACGAGATATTAGACTATGTGACTGTTTTTGGACGGGCAGTGTACCATCTCTGCATTAAAATGTATTTAGTTACACTTGTAGTACACTAGAACCCATCTAGTGCATTCAAGTGTGCAACAAGTGGTAAATAAATGCATTTTTTTAATACAGAGATAGTATGTTAAAAGCACATTTGAGCTTATATTCATGGTGTCTCAAAATAGCACAGTTGAGCACACTTAGATGATCTTAAGAAGTACTAAATAACCATTTTTAGTATATTAAATACAAAATTAGTGTGAAAATAAAGCACTTTAAGTACATTATGGAAGTGCACTTGTTTTTCGCCTGATCTTGTAGTATAATGAAACGACAAAGGAGGAACCAATCCTGCCAATCACACAATCATAATGGAAAATTATGTTATACTATATACTATAAAAAGTCTATAATGCATTTATTGTGTTCATGTTACCAAACCAAACCAATTCCTAACCTTGAAGTTTAACTGACGGGTCAACAGTGTAATTATAGATTATTATTAAATACAAATGCAATGTAAAAACATCAATCGTTTTAAATTAATCGTATCAAACAATTCATTTAAAACTAATTACGTAAAAGTGGGTCCGGCTTTGTTTTAACCTTAACTGTCACCGTATACGGGACGCTTAAGTTTACTTCACTATATTACAATTAAATCCTAATGTAATCATAACAAACTACACATCATTGGAAAGGTCTAAGTCTCCTAAATAGATATTGTACTATGTTGTGTTGTTACAAATTATGTAGAAACAGTAATAGATTAATTTATGACAAGAGTGCACCAAGAGTCAATCTACATCATAACAGGAGTTCTGATCTTCATCACAAAAAGTCTTTATTTCCCCATCACATGATTTAGCAATCATCATAAGTTACATACCATTTGAAAGCTTAAAATCTCAAAATTCATCCTGTGAAAACCATTTTGAAATCAAACATTGTGTTACCATAGAAACGGTACTTCAAAATGTTTTAGCAGGCTCCTCCCCCTTAGCGGCGGTGTCATATTACAAAATGCATTACGGTCTTTTAGAATCAAAACTTTATAATCTTTACAAAATACATATCGTTGGAAAGGTCTGAGTCTCGAGATTCCATATTTGGTGGTTATTTTGTTATAGATGTAATATTGAGAGAGAAATTGATAGATTTGTGACAGAAGTGCATTGGAGTTTGGATGCACCCGGTGGCTGTTTGTGGTATAACGCCTAAACAAAATCGCATATGAACCTCAATTTTTTTTATATCAACTTCAAATTTGGTACACAACTTATGTAGACGTATGGCTTTAATTTTATAGCAATTTTGGATTTTTAACAATTTTTTAAAATATTTATTTTATATAAAATAAAATAAAAATAGTATAATACATTTTCTTTACAGTAAATTTAAACTTCTATAACTTTTTAATACTTTAATTTTATTAAATGATTTTACTTCTGTGATAATCTGCTAATTGTCTTCTTTAAAAAGAGACCAACCTTAGGTCTGTATTCAAAAGCATTCATGAATTATAATCATTTAAATTTGGAGAGTGCACGTTCTCGTGAATTTTCAAACAACACAAAGTACAGAATTGCATAACTGGGTTTTTATTTGCATGCTCTGGATTTTGAGATATTGATAGAGATGTTGTGCTGAAACAATGCAAACTCTGACATGTCAACTTTTTCTGTACAACAGACTTGATGTGATTGTGCTGTGACTTTGACTGAAATATAACCCAGAATAACACAATCAGACAGATTTCTGTCCTGTACTGATGAGAAACCAGATCCTAGACAATCACCATCACCCATCGCTGTTATACAAAGAGGCTAAAGTAAAAAAAATAGAGTTATATAGACGCCATCACCTTCGAGACCCGTTATAACATGAGTTTCTAGTGGAGGGCCGAAAAAAGTAACCGAGTCCCTGATAAAAATTTAAATAAATAATAATAAAAAAACAAGTCAAGTTTTCCCTCTGCATGAAACATGATGGATGGAGGAGACATTCATTCTGGATTGTTGTATAATAAAGCATTGCATTAAAACCCTGGCTATGCACATGATATTAAAGCTGAAGATAAAAGCTGGATGAAGCTGGATGTGTAGAGCGTCTCCGAGAGAGATGTCGAGCGGTCCGAGGTCCCTGAGAGCCGAGGGCCAGTGCTTCAGAGTCGGTGTTACTCCTGAGCTTGAAAGAGGTTGGCTTTCACATTGCTCCCAGTCTTTCTGGGGGTTTCTTCTCTCGTTCCGGGACGATGGTCTTCATCGCTGTCCTCGTCGTCTCGCTCCAGCGTGTGCCAGTCCTGTTTGAGCGGAGTGAGCTCGGGGGCGATGACGTCTCCATCCTGAAACACACACACACACACACACACACCAGATATCCTCAGCAACACTGGAGCCGAGGCACTTCACTGTATAACAGACTCACTCATAACTACCCAGCAGACTGAAATCAGCCGGTTTACGGTGCACTTTATTTGACAGCCCCGGTCTACATGCGTTCAATACTTATTTTACGCCTGTATGTGCGTCACTATTTTTCCTTGGCTGTGTTTGGGATCATTGTCACCCTTGTTTCGGTTGTGGCTAGAAGGGATACAGCTCTGACCGGAAATGAACAATGAAATTCATTTTCTACCTATTAGATTGTGTTTTATTGACATCTACACCTACCCCAACCTTAAACATACCCCTTATTAGAATGAAAAATTAGTAATTATTTTTGTACAGTGTGACACAAATTACGCTGTATTGATGAGCGCATGCGCAGAAGTGCCATACGTATCCCTTCTAGCCTTAACCCCTTGTTTCATCTTCATCATAATATTACTAATATCACTGTAATATGTAATAATAAATGGGGCTGGGCGATATGGCCAAAAAAATTATCACGATATTTTTTTTTGCATATCATATCGATATCGATATTTATCACGATAAATGTCAAATCTTTATTTCTTTCAAGTTTAAACCCAGATTTTTGCTCCAAAGTGAAAGTTGTAGAAACTAATTAATTTTCCTTAAAATAAATATCTAACTAGAAAAATTAATTTCTTAATTGCTGCGTGTTCTAATGAGTGATATTGTTTCAAATCAAGAAGAGGGTTCGGGTTGCCTGATAATATTAATAATAATAATAATATCACTTTTTTGTCTCTTATAGCTTGAGTTTGGATGCAGAGGTACATTTATGTTCATTATCAAAATCAGTAACATCTGTACAAATTGTACCAACCTCAGTTTTATGGTTAAATTCATTCTAACCAAGTTTTTTTATTAATTAAGCATTGTTCTCCCATAGCAGCATGCATTTAAATCATGATAAACAGTTAAAACCACACATAACACCTCAGTACCATGGTAAAAATAACTATATGGTTTTTAGGAGCCTATTTGTATATAAAAACATTCAGTATAAAAGCACACATGCACTTAATCACAAATAATTACTCCTGTAATAAAATTCAATGTGAATATCCCACGTTTGTGCCACAACACCAGTGTTACTACAGTAAATCCATGGTAAATGATGGCGATGTGTTCTGACTCGTTGCACACAGTGTTTGGCTATAAGCTAGTTTAAATCATGAATGCAAGCGCTTCGATCTCACAGCGCTGTTTAATGCTCGCGTGACCGCGTAAACGCATCAGCTCTAGTGAAGCTCGCGCGGCACTTTGACGTTGATCCGAGCGGATAAACGCTCCGTGTGTCGCGATTCAAACGAGTCGCGCGGTTTCGTTCCGCTTTTGGCGCATAAACATTATAATCGAACTCTTTTATATCGTTTTATCGAGGACAATTATATCGCGATAATTATCGTTATCGAATTATCACCCAACCCTAGTAATAAACTTTGCTAAAATCACTAACGAGGGGCAGGATTGCTTTAATTACTGATAGGCTTTCCGTGGCTTTTTGCATCTCTCTTTCTTCATGTGTTCAGTACGTTTCCCCCGTGTCGTTACACATAACTTCATGTATGTTTTGTTTTCTTGGTATGTATGGATTGCTTGGGTTGTTATCGACATCTGGTGAACATTTCATGTCGACAGCATCTTTAGAAATGCATTTACTGAGAAAAATGTGTTCAGTACTTATTTTACCCGCTGTACTATGTACTTATTATAGTGATCACAATAACTGGGTTCTGTTTAGAGTTCTCCGACACGTCCATCGCTCACACACCAGGTGCATTTGACAATGATGACAGAATAGAAAAGCAAAGTCTTGCCTGGGGTTTGGTGAAGTTACTGTCCATGCACCACTGGACAAAGCACTTCTTAGCAGCTTCTATGCTCTTATCATCCGTCTTCTTACAGTAAACCCTGATCAGCTGCTCCGCAAAGCACTCCGGCAGGAGTTTGGACACCTGTTACACGACACGGACGGGCAATTAACAACACAATTAGTCAAGCAATGCTCAAACGTACAACATCTTTCCTCAAACAACATGCATTTACCACAAACTACATACAGAGGATATCTTCTGCAGCACAATCTAAGCATAAACACATGGAAATTAATCCATAATCAACTATCTAGGGACGTGTTTGACTCAGTCGGAGTGAAACGTTCATATAACGGTATCAAATTATGATGTTGTGATAATTGCTGAAGCTTATATCACAGCACGATATTGAAATAATAATAAATAAAACTTATTTTTTTAAATCACAAAAATAACTACGGCATTATCGTATTTAAGGTGATTGAATGTTTCAAAAGTGCAAACGTTTATTCTACTAACTATAAGTAACTACATGTCAATAAAGCGTCAGGGTAAACGTTACCCTGTGGGACGCTTGGTGCTCTTTTAGTCGTTGTCTTTGTTCCCCATCAAATATTTTAGTAATCATCATAAATTATATATCATTTAAAGCTTAAAACCTCAATTCATGCTGTTAAAACCATGTTGAAATCAGATATTGTGTTACCATGGAAATGGTGCTTTAGAATCTGTTGGCGACTCCTCCCCCTTAGTGGGCGGAGTCAAGTGTCATATTACACAATGTATTACGGTCTTTTAGAATCATAACTTTTTATAATCTTGACAAAATACATATCGTCGGAAAGGTCTGACTCTCAGGATTTCCATATGTGGTGGTCTTTTTGTGATCGGAGTAATTTAGACATTTGTGAGAAAAATGCATTAAAAAAATTCAATGGCGTTTGAATGGCACCCGGTGGCTGTTTGTGGTATGACGCACTAAATAACATCTCACAGCAACCTCAATTTTTTTCATATCAACTTCAAATTTGGAACATAACTTATTTAGACATAAGGCTTTAACTTTATATCAATTTTAGAGTAAAAACTGTTATTTAAAATATTAATTTTATATAAAATATATAAAAAAATGTGTATTTTCTTTACAGTAAATTTAAACTTTTATAACTTTGTTACTTTCATATTTTAAAATAAATCCACTTCGATCAGCAGTAATCTGCTGATAGTAGGGGTGGGCGATATGACCAAAATCTTATATCACGATATGACTAATGTTATATCACGATAACGATATATATCATGATATAGTATTTTTTTCTTTTAAAAAGGTTTTTATGATATTAAAATCTTTGATACTATAGAATTTTCATAATCCTTGTCACCAATGTCAATATCAAACTAATACAAGCCTAAAAAGAGAGACATAAAAAAACAAGCTCACTGAAGATAAATAAACAGTCAGTGATAAAATAAGAATAAGAAACTAATTGCAAGCAATAGGACAAAAAACTACAATAAATAAGAAAAGCTACATACATTGTGTAAATTAATTAGTCTTCACTGTGTTAATTATATCTATCTATGATAGATATAATTAACACATGTATTATGTATAGATTCTATACATGTATATAAATATTATTATTTTTATTTTTTTTAAATAATATTTATATATATGTATAGAATATATACATAATACGCGTGTTAATTATATCTATCATAGATAGATAGTGCTGTATCTATCTATCTATGATATATAATGAACATGTGTATTATGTATAGATTCTATACATGTATATAAATATATCATTATTATTTTTTTTTTATTTCTTCTTATTAAAGTTACAAAAGTGATTTAGTCAAGAGCAGTGAGAGATTTTCTAGCAATGTGCTATGATTAATAGGAATGGCAGACAGAACGAATATTGGACCACTTTCCCTTTAAGACCGAAGTCCGGATCCAATACACTGTTACATATGCGTTTTCTCTTGCAGCTGTTTTCTTTCTTAAGACCTAAATCGCTGTGTTTATGAGGATACTTGCAAAGACGGGGATTCTGATGCATAAGTGTGTTTATGTAATCGTTCAAAGCCAATAAAGCGGCAAAAGAAAAAAGCGCGGTCCTCTCACACAGAAACAAAGACGACGCACACATAGCGCTGTTTGCATTTCAACAGCTTAAAATCGGTTGTTTTAAAACTGCAGTGCTTAAAAACGCATGCCCATGCTACAGATGTAGTCCCTCGTTTAGTTCTGGTCGTTCTCCACCTGCTTCTGTCTCCCCTTCATGCCCCGTGGTGGCGTGTAAAGATCGCAGTCAACCAAATGATGAAAAAGTACTGTAAACAATGTATTTTGCGACACCACGAAATAAACGATAGAACATAATATGAAACGATAGACTTTTTATTTCGTCCATCCGATATATATCGTCATATCGCACAGCCCTAGCTGATAGTCTTCTTTAAAAAGAGTCCAACCTTATGTCTGTATTCCAAAGCATTCATGAATTATAAGAGTTTAAGTTTGGAGAGTGCACATTCACGCATATGTTAACAAATGGGGGGGGGGGGGGGCAGTTAAGGGGTTAATGCGTTAACAGTAACAATGAGAAATACTGTAGCTACATGTGTTTCAGAAGCTACTGTGTTAATGTTAGTTAAAATACAACTGAACTTTGTTAATGGTTAGTAGGGCTTGGCAAAAAAATTAGATTTTTCGATTAATCGTTTTTTTAATGACGTCGATGCGATATCGATTCTCAAAAGCCACGAATCGATCTATTTCAGCACGCATTTAAAACAAGATCTGATTAATGTGATTCTTATCATTAGTCTTCTCCACTAGATGTGTGATGTTACAACAGAAAGCCTGTCATTCATTCAGATACTGTTGATGACAACCAAACCATAACGCTCAGGTGAAATGCTACAGTAATAATATAAATCTGTGGAAGCATTTGATATCACACATAATGAGCCATGATTTCTGCTATGAATGGCGGATGGTGCGACACAATGTTTGTTAACTACACTCATACTAAAGCGCGGACGACGCACGCGGTGTTTTCATCTTCTGCCGTCTCACTATATGATGATATTAACACGTGAATATCATCTCCAGCTGCTCTGAGAGTCATTTCATTTGCATTTTACCATTTAATTTGAGAAAACTACCGTCATATTACATGATACACAGCAGCTGCAAGTTCCTCACGGCAACCCGTCAAAATAAAAGTTCAGTTTAACGTTAAGAGACTGTCAGAATATATTACTATTTAGCAGTTTTAAGACTCAATGCTAATAAATCTTTATTTTTAAATGAATAATCCCATTTGTTTTCTTTTTCATTTTAACAGTAAACCTCTGTTTGCCAAAAAATAAAAGGGTTTAATTTTCATTTGATTAGGATAAATTAAATTAATGTTTTATGCCTTCATCTGATTACTAGAAAAATTAAGAAGAACATTTTATAGTGTCCTATTATCGTTTAAGAAAGGAGATACAAAAAAAATAATAGGTTTTAAAATACAGCCTTGTGGTTCTTAATTTCTTTTTATTAATTCACCCTTTGTAAACTGATGTTTACGGTTCATTTTTTAGAAATATCAATAGTTTTTGTATTAAAACTATATTCACTGAATATAATCAAAAAATGGAGAATCGAATCGGGACATCTGAATCGATACCCAGCCCTAGTAAATATAGCGCATTGCTTCAGATAGATGTGTTTTGTTAGTAAATGCTTCATTATATTACTGGTGTTGCCTCCTTTGTTCATTATTACACTACTGCATATATTGCATCTGACGCTGGTGTGGCTTAGTTTTGTAACGTGAGCCACACTTTCGAACGTTTCACTCTTGCCGCAATGACTGATTGCACGCACACACACACACACACACACACACACACACACACACACTGATATCACACGCACATCGAGCAAACGACGGCCACATCATTCAGTGAAGAAAAATGTCAAGCAGCAGCTTCTAATTCATCATTAACATTGAAGTATACGGAGATAAAACAACGCGAGTATCGATAACAGTATCGTTTGTCCCGAAGATTACCGGTATTGACCCAATTACGCACCGGTCCAAAAAAATACCGGTTCTCGGTACCCATCCCTAGTTAAAACACAACTGAACATTGTTGGTGGTTAGCTCAGGTCTATTAAACAATCCAGTTACGATGTTTGATGGTAATGTTGGGAGGTGTTTGTCAGCTGATGTGTTTCTGGAGCGCACCTGGTTTTTGCGGATCTTGATGGCTTTGGTGGGATCTTTCTTGCAGTAAAAGTGGACATTGTTGATGGGGTTTTTCTCCTTCATTCCATAATCCATGTGAATGACCTACAGTACAAAAGAGGAGAGTTTACAATACACCAGGATTATGTTAAACAGCTGATTCTTTAATTGCACACCGTTTTGGGAAGCTCATATTAACTGAGAGATTAATTCCTCTTCATATGAGCTCTCGCGCCACAAACGTGTTTCGATGCTGATTCGCACCAGTGTTAAAGGGATAGGTCACTTTGAAATTAAAATGTGGTATCTATCAGCTTACCCCAAGGGCATCCAAGATGTCGGTGTCTTTTTCTTCAGTAGATCCAATTTTGATGTTTTTAGGTCAAACCGTTCTAGTCTGTCAGTCATATAATGGCAGGTATAGGTCACTGTCTCTATAAGAGGGAAAAAGAACATGCACAGAGAAATCAAAATTAAACAATTCCCCATCGTAACTACACATTGATGGCCTAAGACACGAAACGAGCGGTTTGTGTGAGAAAACGAACAGTATTTATATCGTTTTTTACCTCTTGTACACAACCATGTCCAAGTGATCTGAGTGCGCACACGCATCCGGTGTGTGACGTGTGTGTGCGCGCGCTCTGGCAATGAGTGACGTATACGCGCGAGAGATCACACAAACCGCTCGTTTCGTGTCTTAGGCCATCAATGTGTAGCTAAGATGGGGAATTGTTTAATTTGGATTTCTCTGTGCATGTTCTTTTTCCCTCTTATAGAGACAGTGACCTATACCTGCCATTATATGACTGACAGACTAGAACGGTTTGACCTAAAAACATCAAAATTGGATCTACTGAAGAAAAAAGACACCTACATCTTGGATGCCCTTGGGGTAAGCTGATAGATACCACATTTTAATTTCAAAGTGACCTATCCCTTTAATCACGAAGATGAAAAATATTCATCAACAAACTTTTTTTCTGTGACTAAGACGAGACGTTGACGAGCTCAAACTAATATCTGATGATAAAAACTATGACGAAACGTCTTCGTTAACAAGACGAGACGGGACTAGAATGTTATTTGAGGACTACCGGACATTCAAAATACATCCTAAGGCTAAATTAACTTCAAAATGTGTCTCTCTGTCATTGGATGAGGGGCGTTCGCATATCTAGTCTCAGTATGGCAGCCACAGCGGACAGAAAGGCTAGTTCTCATACTGCGCGCGATCAGTGATCAAACACACACACAGCAGTCCACATGTCAGTAGAGTATCTCATGTAAATACAGTCGGTTATGGCTTAAATGAGCGTATAACAGGTGAAAACTCAATGTGTGCCAGTATTACATGCAAGCCTTCCGTCTTAAAGGGACAGCGTTCCTAATTAAACACCTATCTGTGTCATCCATGTTAACCAACAAAAGATGTAAATAAATGTATACTTAAGTAAACCTACTGTATCTGAAAAATTAGTTTAATTTGTATTTCTACCAAAAAATAAAAATTAATTCCAGTTTTTCCAAATTCAATCCTTGATTCAAATTTCTAGAGTGTGTGCGCGCGTGTGATTGTGAGTGTGTGTGCGTGTGTATGTGTGTGTGTGTGATTGTGAGTGTGTGTGCGTGTGTGTGTGTGTGTGTGTGCGTGTGTGCGTGCACGCGTGTGATTGTGAGTGTGTGTGTGCGAGTGTGTGTGTGTGCGTGCGTGCGTGCGTGTGATTGTGAGTGTGTGAGTGAGTATGTGCGTGTGTGTGTGAGAGAGTGTGTGTGTGTGTGAGAGAGTGTGTGTGTCTGTGCGTGCGTGTGTGAGTGTGTGTGCGTGAGTGTGTGCGAGAGTGTGTGTGTGCGAGAGTGTGTGTGTGTGAGTGTGAGTGTGTGTGTGTGTGTGTTCGTGAGTGAGTGTGTGAGTGAGTGTGTGTGCGTGTGTGTGTGAGTGAGTGTGTGCGTGTGTATGTGAGAGTGTGTGTGTGTGAGTGTGTGTGTGTGAGTCTGTGCGCACGTGTGTGTGTCTCTGTCTGTGTGTGCGTGCGTGCGAGTGTGTGTGTGCGTGCGTGCGTGTCTCTGTGTCTGTGTGTGAGTGTGTGTCTGTGCGCGCGTGTGTGCGTGCGTGCGTGTGTCTGTGCGCGCGTGTGTGTCTCTGTGTGTGTGTGTGCGTGCGTGTGTGTGCGTGCGTGCGTATGTGTGTGTGTCTCTGTGTGTGTGTGTGTGTCTCTGTGTGTGTGTCTGTGCGCGCGTGTGTGTGCGTGCGTGCGCGCGTGTGTGTCTCTGTGTGTGTGTGTGCGTGTGTGTGTGTGTGTGTGACGGGATCTGTGCTCGTTCTGACAGCTCGTAGCTGTAGGCAAGCATCGGAGGGATCATGCATGGTTAAAACTGAAGAAACCTGGTTTACAAAAGAAACGTACACTAACTACGAAGTCCTCAGCGATCAGGTTGGCGTCTGTGCCGCTGGGTTTTGCACGAGCGACTTCCTTCGCCCAGTCCAGCAGCTTCTCCTGCAAACGATCACAGACGTTAACCACACACAGCTCACACTTGGCTCTTTCTTTAGCAACTGGATCTACAATCTTTCTGTGAAGACAAAATGAGTATTTTCAAAGACTTTCTCCTATTAAAAGGTCATGAATAGCTCACCTAAGACTGACATTTCTGTCATTATTTACTCTCTCATGTCATTCAAAACCCTTTTGTGTCATTCTACAGAAACATCCACTTTTCTGTCCCTAGACTTTACAGAAATATTACAATAGAAATACACATTAGGGTTACAATTTGTTATATTTTAAAATGAAACAATACGCTATCTGAACAATTACACCTTCTTGAGCCATCAATGTGGCATTATTATTTATTTATTAATTATAAAGTATTCCAAGCAGCACAAAACTGCTCGTCTCAGTCGGGATTTTCTACCATTTAAGTCTATTCATAACTATCAAATATATGCTATAAATGGCATAAAAAAACAAAATGCCGAATAAATATTATAAAATATATAATGAAAACAGTGGAGTTGTGCCACTGGCGTCACCTATTTATTGTTATGGAATTGTAAAAACACTATAATACAAATGGTTTAAACTAATTAATTTAGTGCGTATACCATGATTGACAACATGTGGCTTGATATTGTGTAAAATGCATTTTTCATGAAAACTGTCACCGTTACCTTCCTTATGGATAATAACAGTGAAGAGCAGTATATCAGGTCTTATGTATGTTACTGTAAATAAAACACAATCTACTTATTTCTTGCATTTTCATTATTTTTTTGTAACTCTGACAACGTGCTGAAAATTTTTTTTTAAATAATATTTCATAAAAACTTTTAATATTGCTAAAGACGATAACACCAGTGACAAAAAATGATACATGTGGTCTTGAAATAATTGCACAAAAAAGCTAAAAAAAAAAAAAAAGCTATCAATTATATGTATTCATAAAGTAAAAAGGTGGTCTAAGTGTAAATGTGAAAAAACAAGATATAATTTAAGACTTCTTGCCAAAGCAAAACTGTACGTTTCTGTAGCATCACCAAGACTTCTGTTGATCTCAAAGCACTTGTACTGTTCTCCGCTGGAGGCCGTGTGTGTTTCTGGCTCACCGGTGAAGCGTCCAGGTGATTCTCTGACGTGGTCTGCCCCACACACTTGTACAGCCGTCTGCAGACGATGTTGTGGAGGATCACTCGAGCCTCGGACAGCTCCGGTGCAGACGAGTACAGAATCTGCTCGAATATGTGATCTGAAACATCATCAGATAACCCCACTTCATCATCTACATCTTCAGCTGATGCTGCGTCACAATTCGCATACTATCCGTCCTAAATAGTATTCAAAAATATAATTAGTGTCCCAAATCATTTCAAAGTATGCCAAAGATTCCCGGATGGTCTACTACTTCCGGTTAGAATTCGATGCAGGCTCTAGTGGACGAGGATTCGATTAGAACTACAAACACGCATAAAAAGTGTTAAAAACTACAAACATGGCGGATATGCGCGACCAACGGACGGGTAGAGAAAGGCATTTGAGTGATAAATAATCAATGTCTAACCTGATTAAAAAAATATTAATTTAATGTTATCCACGTTATATTTCATCTGCAGCAACACTGAACTTTTATAATGATACGTTTGGTGTTTAACTTTGAAATGCATCGTTATGCAACACATGAGCAGAGTTCTCAGCATGAAAGACCCGCGATGTGCTTCTTTATGTCTCTCATATACGGTACGACATCAAATTAAACTAAATGTGGATGATGTTAACTGTGATAAGATGATTGACAGCAGTTTAAACAGTTACAGGATGTATTATAATAAAACAAAACAAGTAGTTAGAATAGAAATAGAATAGAGTGTGCAAGTGTTAGATGCTGTTTTTATAATAAAACAAAACAAGTAGTTAGAATAGAAATAGAATAGAGTGTGCAAGTGTTAGAGGCTGTTTTTATAATAAATAAAACAAAACGAGTAGTTAGAATAGAAATAGAATAGTGTGCTAGTGTTAGATGCTGTTTTTATAATAAATAAAACAAAACAAGTAGTTAGAATAGAAATAGAATAGAGTGCACAAGTGTTAGATGCTGTTTTTATAATAAATAAAACAAAACGAGTAGTTAGAATAAAATAGAATAGAGTGTGCACGTGTTAGAGGCTCTTTTTATAATAAACAAAACGAGTAGTTAGAATAGAAATAGAATAGAGTGTGCAAGTGTTAGAGGCTCTTTTTATAATAAACAAAACAAGTAGTTAGATTAGAAATAGAATAGAGTGTGCAAGTGTTAGAGGCTCTTTTTATAATAAACAAAACAAGTAGTTAGATTAGAAATAGAATAGAGTGTGCAAGTGTTAGAGGCTCTTTTTATAATAAACAAAACGAGTAGTTAGAATAGAAATAGAATAGAGTGTGCAAGTGTTAGAGGCTCTTTTTATAATAAACAAAACGAGTAGTTAGAATAGAAATAGAATAGAGTGTGCAAGTGTTAGAGGCTCTTTTTATAATAAAACAAAACGAGTAGTTAGATTAGAAATAGAATAGAGTGTGCAAGAATTAGAGGCTCTTTTTATAATAAATAAACAAAACAAGTAGTTAGATTAGAAATAGAATATAGTGTGCAAGTGTTAGAGGCTCTTTTTATAATAAACAAAACGATTAGTTAGAATAGAAATAGAATAGAGTGTGCAAGTGTTAAAGGCTCTTTTTATAATAAACAAAACGAGTAGTTAGAATAGAAATAGAATAGAGTGTGCAAGTGTTAGAGGCTCTTTTTATAATAAACAAAACGATTAGTTAGAATAGAAATAGAATAGAGTGTGCAAGTGTTAGATACTCTTTTAATAATAAACAAAACGATTAGTTAGAATAGAAATAGAATAGAGTGTGCAAGTGTTAAAGGCTCTTTTTATAATAAACAAAACGAGTAGTTAGAATAGAAATAGAATAGTGTGCAAGTGTTAGAGGCTCTTTTTATAATAAACAAAACGATTAGTTAGAATAGAAATAGAATAGAGTGTGCACGTGTTAGAGGCTCTTTTTATAATAAACAAAACGAGTAGTTAGAATAGAAATAGAATAGAGTGTGCAAGTGTTAGAGGCTCTTTTTATAATAAACAAAACGAGTAGTTAGAATAGAAATAGAATAGAGTGTGCAAGTGTTAGAGGCTCTTTTTATAATAAAACAAAACGAGTAGTTAGATTAGAAATAGAATAGAGTGTGCAAGTATTAGAGGCTCTTTTTATAATAAATAAACAAAACAAGTAGTTAGATTAGAAATAGAATAGAGTGTGCAAGTGTTAGAGGCTCTTTTTATAATAAATAAAACGATTAGTTAGAATAGAAATAGAATAGAGTGTGCAAGTGTTAAAGGCTCTTTTTATAATAAACAAAACGAGTAGTTAGAATAGAAATAGAATAGAGTGTGCAAGTGTTAGAGGCTCTTTTTATAATAAACAAAACGATTAGTTAGAATAGAAATAGAATAGAGTGTGCAAGTGTTAGATACTCTTTTAATAATAAACAAAACGATTAGTTAGAATAGAAATAGAATAGAGTGTGCAAGTGTTAAAGGCTCTTTTTATAATAAACAAAACGAGTAGTTAGAATAGAAATAGAATAGTGTGCAAGTGTTAGAGGCTCTTTTTATAATAAACAAAACGATTAGTTAGAATAGAAATAGAATAGAGTGTGCACGTGTTAGAGGCTCTTTTTATAATAAACAAAACGAGTAGTTAGAATAGAAATAGAATAGAGTGCGCAAGTGTTAGAGGCTCTTTTTATAATAAACAAAACGAGTAGTTAGAATAGAAATAGAATAGAGTGTGCAAGTGTTAGAGGCTCTTTTTATAATAAAACAAAACGAGTAGTTAGATTAGAAATAGAATAGAGTGTGCAAGTATTAGAGGCTCTTTTTATAATAAATAAACAAAACAAGTAGTTAGATTAGAAATAGAATAGAGTGTGCAAGTGTTAGAGGCTCTTTTTATAATAAATAAAACGATTAGTTAGAATAGAAATAGAATAGAGTGTGCAAGTGTTAAAGGCTCTTTTTATAATAAACAAAACGAGTAGTTAGAATAGAAATAGAATAGAGTGTGCAAGTGTTAGAGGCTCTTTTTATAATAAACAAAACGATTAGTTAGAATAGAAATAGAATAGAGTGTGCAAGTGTTAGAGGCTCTTTTTATAATAAACAAAACGAGTAGTTAGAATAGAAATAGAATAGAGTGTGCAAGTGTTAGAGGCTCTTTTTATAATAAACAAAACGAGTAGTTAGAATAGAAATAGAATAGAGTGTGCAAGTGTTAGAGGCTCTTTTTATAATAAACAAAACGAGTAGTTAGAATAGAAATAGAATAGTGTGCAAGTGTTAGAGGCTCTTTTTATAATAAACAAAACGATTAGTTAGAATAGAAATAGAATAGAGTGTGCAAGTGTTAGATACTCTAATAATAAACAAAACGAGTAGTTAGAATAGAAATAGAATAGAGTGTGCAAGTGTTAGAGGCTCTTTTTATAATAAACAAAACGAGTAGTTAGAATAGAAATAGAATAGAGTGTGCAAGTGTTAGAGGCTCTTTTTATAATAAACAAAACGATTAGTTAGAATAGAAATAGAATAGAGTGTGCAAGTGTTAGAGGCTCTTTTTATAATAAATAAAACAAAACGAGTAGTTAGAATAGAAATAGAATAGAGTGTGCAAGTGTTAGAGGCTCTTTTTATAATAAAACAAAACGAGTAGTTAGAATAGAAATAGAATAGAGTGTGCAAGTGTTAGAGGCTCTTTTTATAATAAATAAAACAAAACGAGTAGTTAGAATAGAAATAGAATAGAGTGTGCAAGTGTTAGAGGCTCTTTTTATAATAAATAAAACAAAACGAGTAGTTAGAATAGAAATAGAATAGAGTGAGCAAGTGTTAGATACTCTTTTTATAATAAACAAAACGAGTAGTTAGAATAGAAATAGAATAGAGTGTGCAAGTGTTAGAGGCTCTTTTTATAATAAATAAAACAAAACGAGTAGTTAGAATAGAAATAGAATAGAGTGTGCAAGTGTTTTTTTTTTTATTAAAAAAAGAACAAGCAGATAAAAGCGAATTCGAGCAGAATGTGGGATGTGATGTAAGACGGGTGAAGCACCTGTGAGTTTGGTGTAGGCCTCCATGTCTTCTATCGCTGAAGAGATGGTGAAGATCCTCCCAGAGGAGCCCTGGATCTGAATATGAGGATCCGCTTTCACAAAAGCCTCCGTCATCCTGATACCAAACAACCAGAACACTTCAGTCACACCCAAAGCTATCACAGCGTGTGGTTAAATGATGCAATACACACATGGTCTCGATGATGTTGCCCACTTTGTGCTGATACGCCCGGCGATGGAGGCAGTTACGAGTGTGGAACAGGTCATAGAGATTGCCAACCTCCTGCAATAAAACAATCAGAACGGCTTTTAATACAGCGTTGAGATTCTGACCGATGCAGAAACACTTCATCACACCTGCTCAGAAAATAAAAGAGTACAGATGAATCAAGAAATCACAGCTAAGATTTCCAGTCCCTCCAGGATTTTGCGATCGCTGAATTTATCAAGCAAACTCCGTAATTTTTGCAAATTTTCGTAATTGCCGCAGATTTTGGTCCCGTGACGTCATCGCAACACGCACTCAGTCAAAGAAAGGTTGTTTCTCAGTTTGAAGAATGTAACAATCAGTGTTGGGCTCGTTACTCAAAGAATGTAATATATTACTCATTACTAGTTACTCCTTTCAAAAGTAATAGTTACTTTACTTATTACTTTCTGGCAGCAGTAATTAGTTACATTGTTTCTTCACACCACACAGAAGCTGTAACAGTGTATCTTCCACATAAATGTTACTAATAACATATTTCTGCTTCATCATTTGATCAAAATACACATTATTAGTTATTACAAACACTCAATAGTGATTAACAGAGACATTCAAGCAGAAGTGTTGTATTAATCTCATTAATTGTCATGTGTAGCTTGAAGTAATTTCTCCGTTACACATATATACGATTATATTTCATTATGTATTTTATCAAATCACATAAGTTTGTAAGAAATTGTTTAATTTTCCAAAAAGATGTTGAATTATAGTAATATAATGCTGATCAGAGGGATGTGATGCAGAGTAAAGTAACACACAACAGTGTTCAGATCATATTTTTTCTGATAAAATCAATATAATGTAATATTTATATCAGCTGAATGTAAGCCATATTCCAAGCTCGGCTGCTGCACCTCATCACATGCATGAGTCGTGAAAATTATGAACAATAAATCTATGAATTATTTGATTGTTAGATTTTAAATCAGCGGGTCGAGGCATCAAAAGTAACTAAGCTGTTTTATGGATGTAACTGTAATATTATTACTGAAATCCTATTAGTAATTAGTTACACTACTAGTTACTGCAAAAAGTAAAATTATTACAGTAAGTATATCAGAACAAATGCCACTGATGTGGAAACCAGGAAAAACATTTTTCAATAAACACAAATCTAACATTTAACATAACTACAGGAACAACGTGCGGCAGAAATGTCTTCGTGTTTTAAATGCTTCACGCAATTTTCCCAGCACTTCAAAACTTTAAGTATTACCAAATTTGAAAGTTATTTTTAATGTGATGACATTATTTGTTCATCCTTCATAGGTTGCATAATGTAGGAAAGCAGAAACTTGCTTAAAAATGAAAAAGACATTAAATTACCACTATATGGCTGCATAGGCTTGTAGGCGTATTAGCCATTTACACTCCCTAATATATATATTTTTTGTATTTATTAAATTATATGAAAAGTTAACATCTAAACATCCGCTGTGTAATCTGATAAACGTCTCAGAAGCAGTTAATTCTAATAAATGTCTAAATCTGACTGGAAACGTCTTGCAGATGAGCAAACACCCTTAAAAAATACGTCTTGCATATCATGCAGACATCAAATAGACATCTCTGAGATGTAAGTGTGTGATTAGTGCTTTACTGTCAGGTGCTGGTGTCCTCAAATGTTAGTCTGGAGCCCTACGATGCTTCTCGAAGTCAGAAAAGTTATAACAATGTTAGAAGAATGTTGTCTGTGGTATATTTTCACTGCAAAACAATAAGAAATGCTGCAAATATCACCGCAGAATTTGAGAAAAGCAGCAGCAAAATCAGTCATTGTAGGCCGCAAAAATCTGAAAAAAGTCCCGCGAAATCCTGGATTTCATGACTGATGGGTCGTTCTTGAACGGTTCGCTCATGTTGAACAAATCTTTAGTGTGACTCGGGAAGAACGAGTCGTCTCGGGGAGTGATTCGTTCAGTCGGTTCTGCACTGATTTAGTTCACCTGTTTCGTATCGAGACCGCCTCATAAGCTAAACCTACGTATGCAGTCTGAGCCGGAAAAATACCTAATAATAATAATATTATTATCTTATAAAGGCAGCTAAGCAAGTCAAAGGTGACAGATACAGAACATTGAACAGCACTGAACTCACTCAAACTAAATCAATGAATCCACAGAGAGTCTGGATGTACCTTGTCTCTGGTGCAGATGTGCTTCTTTCCTCTCACTTCACACACTCGAGCAAACTTGAGGAAGCGCTGGTAGTCGAAGTTGTTCTGAATGCCGAGGTGATAACAATCCCTGTGCAAACAAACACATCTTCAGTCAGACGAACGCTGGAGACGTCATTAGCTCGGTGCAAACTGCATCTTACCTCGCGAAGTAGTCCCACTTATCCACATCGATACCGTTTCTTTTGTTTGCTACGATCTCGTACAGGAAGGATTTCTCCATCGGCCTGCCCTTATATGGCCACTGCAGGGTTAGAGGAACAATGCTTGGACACTCATTAACACGCTCACTAACAACACTCTCACTAACACTCTCACTCACTAACACCCTCACTAACACACTCACTCACTCACACCCTCACTAACACCCTCACTAACACACTCACTCACTCACTCACTAACACCCTCACTAACACACTCACTCACTCACTAACACCCTCAACGACACCCTCACTCACTCACTCACTCACTAACACCCTCACTCACTCACTAACACCCTCAACGACACCCTCACTCACTCACTCACTCACTCACTAACACCCTCACTCACTCACACCCACACTCGCTCACTAACACACCCACTCACTCACTCACTCACACCCTCACTCACTAACACACTCACTCACTCACTAACACCCTCACTCACTAACACACTCACTCACTCACTAACACCCTCACTCACTAACACACTCACACCCTCACTCACTCACTCACTCACTAACACACTCACACCCTCACACCCACACTCGCTCACTAACACACCCACTCACTCACTCACACCCTCACTCACTAACACACTCACTCACTCACTAACACCCTCACTCACTAACACACTCACTAACACACTCACACCCTCACTCACTCACTAACACACTCACACCCTCACTCACTCACTAACACACTCACTCACTCACTAACACACTCACTAACACACTCACACACTCACTCACTCACTAACACCCTCACTCACTCACACACTCACTAACACACTCACACCCTCACTCACTCACTCACTAACACACTCACACCCTCACTCACTCACTAACACACACCCTCACTCACTAACACACTCACTAACACACTCACTAACACACTCACACACTCCCTCACTCACTCACTAACACCCTCACTCACTCACTAACACCCTCACTAACACACCCTCACTCACTCACTCACTCACTCACTAACACACTCACTCACTCACTAACACACTCACTAACACACTCACACCCTCACTCACTCACTAACACACCCTCACTCACTCACACACTCACTCACTAACACACTCACACACTCGCTCACTAACACCCTCACTCACTCACTAACACACTCACTAACACACCCTCACTCACTCACTAACACACTCACACACTCGCTCACTAACACCCTCACTCACTCACTAACACACCCTCACTCACTCACTCACTCACTAACACCCTCACTCACTCACTAACACACCCTCACTCACTCACTCACTAACACACTCACACCCTCACTCACTCACTAACACACCCTCACTCACTCACTCACTAACACACTCACTAACACACTCACACCCTCACTCACTCACTAACACACTCACTAAAACACTCACACCCTCACTCACTCACTAACACACTCACACCCTCACTCACTCACTAACACACTCACTAACACACTCACTAACACCCTCACTCACTCACTCACTCACTAACACCCTCACTCACTCACTAACACACTCACTAACACACTCACACACTCGCTCACTAACACACCCTCACTCACTCACACTCACTAACACCCTCACTCACACCCTCACTAACACACTCACACCCTCACTCACTCACTCACTCACTAACACCCTCACTCACTCACTCACTCACTAACACCCTCACTAACACACTCACACCCTCACTCACTCACTCACTCACTAACACCCTCACTCACTCACTCACTCACTAACACCCTCACTCACACCCTCACACCCCTCACTCACTCACTCACTCACTCAAACACCCTCACTCACTCACTCACTCACTCACTCACTAACACCCTCACTCACACCCTCACTAACACACTCACACCCTCACTCACTCACTCACTCACTCACTAACACCCTCACTCACACCCTCACTCACACACTCACACCCTCACTCACTCACTCACTAACACACTCACTCACTCACTAACACCCTCACTCACTAACACACTCACTAACACACTCACACACTCCCTCACTCACTCACTAACACCCTCACTCACACCCTCACTAACACACTCACACCCTCACTCACTCACTCACTCACTCACTCACTAACACACTCACTCACTCACTAACACCCTCACTCACTAACACACTCACTAACACCCTCACACCCTCACTCACTCACTCACTCACTAACACCCTCACTCACTCACTCACTAACACCCTCACTCACACCCTCACTAACACACTCACACCCTCACTCACTCACTCACTCACTCACTAACACACCCTCACTCACTCACTCACTCACTCACTAACACCCTCACTAACACACTCACACCCTCACTCACTCACTCACTAACACACTCACACACTCACTCACTAACACACCCTCACTCACTCACACACTCACACACTCGCTCACTAACACCCTCACTCACTCACTAACACACCCTCACTCACTCACTCACTCACTAACACACTCACACCCTCACTCACTCACTCACTAACACACTCACACCCTCACTCACTCACACCCTCACTCACTCACTCACTAACACACCCTCACTCACTCACACACTCACTAACACACTCGCTCACTAACACCCTCACTCACTCACTAACACACACTCACTCACTCGCTCACTAACACCCTCACTCACTCACTAACACACCCTCACTCACTAACACCCTCACTCACTCACTCACTCACTAACACCCTCACTCACTCACTCACTCACTAACACCCTCACTCACTCCCTCACTCACTAACACACCCTCACTCACTCACTAACACACTCACACACTCGCTCACTAACACCCTCACTCACTCACTAACACACACTCACTCACTAACACCCTCACTCACTCTCTCACGTGCGCACTCTCACGCGTACTCACTCACGCGCGCACTCTCTCACCCACACTCACTCGCGCGCACTCTCTCACGCCCACTCTCACCCGTACTCACTCACGCGCGCACTCTCTCACGCGTACTCACTCACGTGCGCACTCTCTCACCCGTACTCACTCAGGCGCGCACTCTCTCACCCGCACTCACTCGCGCGCTCTCTCACCCGTACTCACTCAGGCGCGCACTCTCTCACCCGCACTCACTCGCGCGCACTCTCTCACCCGTACTCACTCAGGCGCGCACTCTCTCACCCGCACTCACTCGCGCGCACTCTCTCACCCGCACTCACTCACGCGCGCACTCTCTCACCCGTACTCACTCAGGCGCGCACTCTCTCACCCGCACTCACTCGCGCGCACTCTCTCACCCGTACTCACTCACGCGTGCACTCTCTCACCCGCACTCTCTCACCCGCACTCACTCGCGCGCACTCTCACCCGCACTCACTCGCGCGCACTCTCTCACCCGCACTCACTCACGCCCACTCTCACCCGTACTCACTCACGCGCGCACTCTCTCACCCGCACTCTCTCACGCGCACTCACTCACGCGTGCACTCTCTCACCCGCACTCACTCGCGCGCACTCTCTCACCCGCACTCACTCGCGCGCACTCACGCTCGCACTCTCTCACACGCACTCACTCACCCGCGCACTCACACTCGCACTCTCTCACGCTCGCACTCTCTCACGCTCGCACTCTCTCACGCGCACTCTCTCACACTCGCACTCACTCACCCGCGCACTCACACTCGCACTCTCTCACGCTCGCACTCTCTCACGCGCACTCTCTCACACTCGCACTCACTCACCCGCGCACTCACACTCGCACTCTCTCACGCTCGCACTCTCTCACGCTCGCACTCTCTCACGCGCACTCTCTCACACTCGCACTCACTCGCGCGCACTCTCTCACGCTCGCACTCTCACCCGCACTCACTCGCCCGCACTCACTCACGCCCACTCTCACCCGTACTCACTCACGCGCGCACTCTCTCACACTCGCACTCTCTCACGCGCACTCTCACGCGCACTCTCTCACACTGCACTCACTCGCGCGCACTCTCTCACCCGCACTCTCACACGCGTGCACTCTCTCACCCGCACTCACTCGCGCGCACTCTCTCACCCGCACTCACTCGCGTGCACTCTCTCACCCGCACTCACTCACCCGTACTCACTCACTCGCACTCTCTCACGCGCGCACTCTCACGCGCACTCTCTCACACTCGCACTCTCACGCCCGCACTCACTCACGCGTGCACTCACACACTCGCACGCACGCGCACGCACTCGCACTCTCTCGCTCGCACTCTCTCACACGCACTCACTCACCCGTACTCACTCACGCGCGCACTCTCACACTCGCACTCTCTCACGCGCACTCTCACGCGCACTCTCTCACACTCGCACTCTCACGCCCGCACTCACGCGTGCACTCACTCACTCGCACGCGCGCGCACTCTCTCGCTCGCACTCTCTCACCCGTACTCACTCACCCGTACTCACTCTCACCCGTACTCTCTCACCCGCACTCACTCGCCCGCACTCACTCGCGCGCACTCTCTCACCCGCACTCTCACACTCACTCGCGCGCACTCTCACTCGCACTCTCACCCGTACTCACTCACGCTCGCACTCTCTCACGCGCACTCTCACCCGTACTCACTCACGCGCGCTCTCTTACGCGCGCACTCTCACGCTCTCACTCTCACCCGTACTCACTCACGCGCGCACTCTCTCACGCTCGCACTCTCTCACGCTCGCACTCTCTCACGCTCGCACTCTCACGCGCGCACTCTCACGCGCGCACTCTCACCCGTACTCACTCACGCTCGCACTCTCTCACGCGCACTCACTCACGTGCGCTCTCTTACGCTCGCACTCTCTCACGCGCGCACTCTCACTCTCTCACGCGCACTCTCTCACTCGCGCACTCACACTCGCACGCGCACTCTCTCACCCGTACTCACTCACCCGCACTCTCACCCGTACTCACTCACGCGCGCACTCTCTCACTCGCACTGTCACGCACTCACGCGCACTCTCTCGCCCGCACTCACTCACCCGCACTCACTCACCCGCACTCTCACCCGTACTCACTCACACGCGCACTCTCTCACTCGCACTCTCACACACTCTCACGCGCACTCTCTCACCCGCACTCTCTCACGCGCGCACTCTCACGCGCGCACTCTCACACTCTCTCACGTGCGCACTCTCTCGCTCACCGTGCGCACTCTCTCGCTCACCATGCACACACTCGCGCACACTCTCTCGAGCACACACTCGCGCATACGCACGCACCGATCTGTCCAAGACGCAGTTATCCGGCGGCCCGGCGATCTGCTCCTTAATGAATATCAGGTCGTCAGGAAGAGTCAGCCCGTGCCTCACCATGACCTCCTCCAGACCGTTAACCTTCACCAGGTGATCAAACATCTGAACCGAGGCCATCTCGTGCTGTGGGGAACACCAGAAGAAGTCAATACAACATCTGCCTCAAACCTAACTCCACACAAGGTCAGCTCTTAGACCCCTGAGGTTCAAGAACGGTTTTCCCTCACATACCTTCCATCTCTGACCAGGTCGAACTTTAGGGATGAACATGCCATCAAACATGTGAGAAAACGGCCCGTGACCTGAACAAAACACAAGAGGCTGTTAAGGAATGAAGATGCAAACCCATTAAAGCCATTAGCGGTTATAACATGGGATATCTGATCCACCTCGTCCAGTCACTGGCTTTGTTCCTGGTCAAATTTAGTAACTTAGGCCCAAATTACAAAGAAAGTGAGATGGTGTGAGAAGTCTTAGGCTGGAAGTCGGTCATCAAATATCAGAAAGTATCCTGATGATTAAAATGTTCAAGTCGAGCATTACTCACCCAAGTCATGGCACAGGCCTGCGATCTGCACACACAACACGTCCTGCTTCGTTATGAGGAGCTCCGGCTGCCTCTCATTGAGAGCCTGGACCAGACATCCGGCCAGATACCCCACCCTGCACCTCACAAACACAAACTGCCCCTCAACTGACCGCAGGTGACTGAAATACTGCACAAGAGTCATCAGGCAGAGACAGAGACACACACACAGAGAGACACACACAGACAGACACACACAGAGACGCAGACCCAGAGACAGAGACAGAGACGCAGACAGAGACAGAAACACAGAGACAGAGACACAGAGACACACACAGAGACAAAGACACACAGACCCAGAGACACAGACACAGGCCAAGAGACGCACACAGAGACAGAGACACACACAGAGAGAGACACACAAAGAGACAGAGACACACAGACAGACACACAGAGACACAGACACAGACAGACACACAGAGACACACAGAGACACACACACAGAGACACAGACAGACACACAGAGACAGAGACACACAGAGAGACACACAGAGACACAGACAGACACACAGAGACAGAGAGAGACAGAGACACACACAGAGATACACACAAACAGAGACACACACACACAGAGACACAGACAGACACACAGAGAGAGACACAGACACACACACACAGAGACACAGACAGACACACAGAGAGAGACACACACACACACACACACAGAGACACACACACACACACACAGAGACACACACAGACGCTGTGTTTTCAGCCTCAATATACGAGTACTTTAACACATAACATTAATCTGTGGAACTGCTCTGAGAGTCACTTCATGAGCATCTGACCGCTTCTTTTGAGAAAAACTATCATATCATATACAAACAGACACTTAATGGTCTTCACAGCAACCCGTCAAAATAAAAGCTTGTTTTAACTGTGACAGAAATATATTGCTTAATGATAGTTATTAAATTATTATTAAAACATTATTTTATTAGGAACATTTCCCAGAATTTAAAACATAAATACACAACAGTATTTATGAAAATAAATAAATAAATAAA
>CM041816.1:2052591-2065091 GCA_023376895.1 Aspiorhynchus laticeps
ACCTTCATGGACTCCTCTGAGACCTGAGCGAGCACACACACACACACACACACACACACACACACACACACACACACACACACACACACACAGCGTCCCGTACCTTCATGGACTCCTCTGAGACCTGAGCGAGCACACACACACTCACACACTCTCTCACACACACATCGTCCCGTACCTTCATGGACTCCTCTGAGACCTGAGCGAGCACACACACACACACACACACACAGCGTCCCGTACCTTCATGGACTCCTCTGAGACCTGAGCGAGCACACACACACACACACACACACAGCGTCCCGTACCTTCATGGACTCCTCTGAGACCTGAGCGAGCACACACACACACACACACGTCCCGTACCTTCATGGACTCCTCTGAGACCTGCCAGAGCTTCTGAAGACAGTGCAGGACCTGCAGGCGTGACCCCAGAGGCCTGAGCACACACACACACACACACACAGTTACTGCCATTAACTACAAACACACACTGTGTTCACAGAATTACTCATTCCTGATTTTAATGTTAATTACTGTAATGAAGTAACACTCACAAAATGCCCATCTTCTCCAGAAGTGCTTCGGTGAGGTACGGCAGCCCAAGCCCTGTTATGCCATGCTCTGAGAAAAAACAAGTTTAATAAATGTATAAATAAAACACCTTTGTCAGAGACAAACTGCTGCAAGTTTCTTTGTGAAATTGAAATATAACACTATAATAATATAGTAATATAGCACTAATATTGGTCTTTTGTTGGTTTTGATTGCTTCTATTCTCCTCGTTTGTAAGTCACTTTGGATAAAAGCCTCTGCTAAATAATACAATTTAATTTAATAATAAAACTAAATTGAAATTTTAAAACAAGCCCCAAATCAAATAAATCTCTTCATATAAAGAAACTAAGGCTTTGTCTGATCTTTCCATTTAAAATGAGACGCAACCACTGCATTTCAATCACGATCCAAACAAAGATGCTGCACATGCAACATGAGCAGATTTAATCTGCGCTTATGAGCGGCAACGATACAGCGTTTCCTCGGTTACCGCTGTAAACAAAGCAGCGCTGCGCTTACGAACGGCAACGATACAGCGTTTCCTCGGTTACCGCTGTAAACAAAGCAGCGCTGCGCTTATGAACGGCAACAATACAGCGTTTCCTCGGTTACCGCTGTAAACAAAGCAGCCGCTGCACTTATGAACGGCAACGATACAGCGTTTCCTCGGTTACCGCTGTAAACAAAGCAGCGCTTCGCTTATGAACGGCAACGATACAGCGTTTCCTCGGTTACCGCTGTAAACAAAGCAGCGCTTCGCTTATGAACGGCAACGATACAGCGTTTCCTCGGTTACCGCTGTAAACAAAGCAGCCGCTGCACTTATGAGCGGCAACGATACAGCGTTTCCTCGGTTACCGCTGTAAACAAAGCAGCGCTTCGCTTATGAACGGCAACGATACGGCGTTTCCTCGGTTACCGCTGTAAACAAAGCAGCGCTGCGCTTATGAACGGCAACGATACGGCGTTTCCTCGGTTACCGCTGTAAACAAAGCAGCGCTGCGCTTATGAACGGCAACGATACGGCGTTTCCTCGGTTACCGCTGTAAACAAAGCAGCGCTGCGCTTATGAACGGCAACGATACAGCGTTTCCTCGGTTACCGCTGTAAACAAAGCAGCGCTGCGCTTATGAACGGCAACGATACAGCGTTTCCTCGGTTACCGCTGTAAACAAAGCAGCGCTGCGCTTATGAACGGCAACGATACAGCGTTTCCTCGGTTACCGCTGTAAACAAAGCAGCGCTGCTCTTATGAACGGCAACGATACAGCGTTTCCTCGGTTACCGCTGTAAACAAAGCAGCGCTGCGCTTATGAACGGCAACGATACAGCGTTTCCTCGGTTACCGCTGTAAACAAAGCAGCGCTGCGCTTATGAACGGCAATGATACAGCGTTTCCTCGGTTACCGCTGTAAACAAAGCAGCGCTGCGCTTATGAACGGCATCGATACAGTGTTTCCTCGGTTACCGCTGTAAACAAAGCAGCGCTGCGCTTATGAACGGCAACGATACAGTGTTTCCTCGGTTACCGCTGTAAACAAAGCAGCGCTGCGCTTATGAACGGCAACGATACAGCGTTTCCTCGGTTACCGCTGTAAACAAAGCAGCGCTGCGCTTATGAACGGCAACGATACAGTGTTTCCTTGGTTACCGCTGTAAACAAAGCAGCGCTGCGCTTATGAACGGCAACGATACAGCGTTTCCTCGGTTACCGCTGTAAACAAAGCAGCGCTGCTCTTATGAACGGCAACGATACAGCGTTTCCTCGGTTACCGCTGTAAACAAAGCAGCCGCTGTAAACAAAGCAAATGCATTTGCTGATTAAACGACTTGGCGCTGGACGTGAAAATGATAACTGCGTCGGGATGAAACTAGCAAAAAACACTTGCGCCGATCATCAATACATCAATTTGGTAACAGCACCACCTATTGGTCAGAAGTAAAAACCAATTATGCCACATTACAACTCATTTTATTTATGGGTTTTCAACCGTTTTGCTTAAAATCGTGTAAAGATGTGTTTATTTAGTCATTTTTGCAGTTGTCTGATGCTCCATGCCTTGTTTAGCTCCTCTATTCTGCCTCTGTTATATAATAATAATAATAATAATAGGAAATTACCATGACAACGCAGCGTGCCAACCATAAGCAGGATTTTTATTATTGTTAATAATAAAGTTGCAAATAAATAGACTCGGATGTATCTTGTATCAAACGCACACAACGGTGTTAAATACTTGTCTTGATGAGTATTCATTAAAGGGACAGTACACCCAAAAATGAAAGTTCTGTCATTCACTCACCCTCAAGTAGATCCAACCCTGTATGAATGTGTTTGTTCTGAACACAAAGGAAGATATTGTGAAGAATGAGGGAAACAGAGCAGTCTATGGAAGTCAATGGTGCCCCAAAACAGCCTGATTACAGACTTTCTTCAGAATATCTTCCTTTGTGTTCAGAACAAACACATTCATACAGGTTTGGATCTACTTGAGGATAGGGCTGGGTCACGGACACACGGACCGGATCAAAGTTCAAACTGCCGTGCGGCGCGAGCACAGTCAGCTGACTAGAGCAGATGCGTTTACTCGGTCACGCGAGCACTAAACAGCGCTGTGAGATCCAGTGTAATGCGCTTGCATTCAGCGATGAACACTAATGACTCGGTGATTTAAACTAGTTAATAGCCAAACAAGAGAAACACTGTGTGCAACAAGACAGTCAGAAGGCTTTTCAATCGACACGTCGCCCTCATTTACCATGGATTTACTGTAGTAACACTCACTGCACCATGGCATTGTGGCAGAAATGTGGGATATTCACATTGAATTTTATTACGGGAGTAATGGTGTATAATTATAGTATGCATTTGTGATTATGCGCATGTGTGCATTAATACTGAATATTTTTAGACTACTGTTTTTCATACAAATAGGCTCCTAAAAACCATAGTTATATTTTTTACCATGGTACTGAGGTGCTATATGTGTGGTTTTAATTGTGTTAATCATGATTTAAATGCATGCTGCTATGAGAGACCATATGCTTAAAAAAAAAAAAAAAATTGGTCATAATAAATTTAACCATATATAAAAGAGGTTGATACAATTTGTACAGATGTTACTGATTTTAAAAATGAACAAATGTACCTCTGCATTCGAACTCAAGCTACTATCAAATGTGTATTTCTAAGACAAAAAAGTGATATTATTATTAATATTATCAGGCAGCCTGAACCTGTTTCTTGATTTGAAACAATATCACTCATTAGAACATGCAGAAACTTATAAATACATTTTTTATTTAGATATTTATTTTGTAAGGAAAATTAGCAAATGGAGCAAAATTATGGCTTTAAACTTAATAAAGATTTGACATTTATCGTGATAATTATCGATATCGACTGATATGAAAAAAATTGTGATAATTTTTTTGGCCATATCGCCCAGCCCTACATGAGGATGAGTAAATGATAGAATTTTCATTTTTGGGTGTACTGTCCCTTTAAGTGAACAATCAGTTGAGAAAGAACGCAAAAATGTAATTTTATAATGTAGGGCATTATTTTCGGTATTATTAGTAAATCCAAATATGCCGATCTCTAAGCACAAAGAACAAGTGTGGTCAATATTATAAATCCACACAAATCTTTCCAGAATTGAGCAGTGCCAAAATAACTGTTTAATTCATCCTCAGCCCACTAATATCCTTCCTAAACTTAACAAGAACATGGTTTACTGAGTAGCATCTGCCAATTTTTAAAGTTTAATTCCTTCACTTGTCTGCTAATAAATATTGTTTTGGTTAAGTCCATAATAAACTATGAGAATGGGTCAGATTCACTAAGCATGCTACATGTGTGTGTGTGTGTGTTTCATCTTATGGTAATAACAACGTCTCAAAAGAATAAAACAAAGGTATTTCTGAACAAAATGCACGTTTTGGCCATTTGCAATCGATATTAAGCACCCGCGGCAAGATTTCAACCATAAACAGTGCGACAAAACATTGTAAAAACACTTAAAGTGGCTTAATATATTTAATCAATAATATTAAAAGATCAAATTCAGTATTCACCATATTAATGATGCATAGTTTACATGATGACGCTTCAGTGTGTTTTCTATGGGAAGCATTTAACGTGAATCTTTGCACATTGTGTTTATATTATATCTTCATCTTCTCGCCTGTACTAATATACATCATTAATAAGGTCTCCACTGAATCTCGCCTTTTAATATCTGCGTTTACTACATTATTACTTAATGCAATCTGTGTATAAACAGCTGGTGGTCAGTGGAGCAATGCTGCGTTTTGTCCTCCAGGTGGCGCTCCTATAAGAGCGTGACGTCACGTCTCTGAATAACCGCGCGCGTGGAGCATCTGTGACGAAAGCGTGTGCGGAAAGCCCTTATATGGATGATCTGGGCGTGGTTTATGCAAATGCGTGACCTCGTGCACGCGGATAGACTAGCATTAGGACGAGCTTCAGAACAAACTAGGGATGGGCGATACCTCTTATTTTATTTTCGATCCGATACCGATATTTTCAAGCCCAGTATCGTCGATATCGATACCGATACTAAAATTATCTTTTAAATTATTAAATATATAATATATAATCAGCAATTATATTCACTTAATATTAGATTTTAAAGCCATGTTTGTTTTTAAACATTTCACAGGCCTTTTTTTGTTTACACTGTCAGAAATGAAATACTAAAATTGTATTTGGGCAGTGCCCTCAAAGGTGCACCTATACCCCTAAAAGGGAGCATTTAGTACCATACAAGTATGCATGATTTAAGGGTATAGATAAGTTACAAAGGTGCACCTTTGAGGGTACCTCGTGAAAAATAAACATGGTGTTACATACAGTAAGTACTCAAATGTATTATTATTATTATTATTATTATAAGCGCCATAATGGTAAATTTGTGGTTACAGTTTTACTACAAATACTGTGGTAAACTGTGGTTACTGTAATAAAACCATGGTTATTTTTTTTAAAAGGCTGCTGTACTCCTAAAGGTGAACTTTAGCATATTTTTTTCTGACAGATTTATTAACAGCAATTACAGAACATAACACACATCCAAAGAACTTTTAACAACAGTTTAAATTACACAATTACCTATTTAACATAAATATTACATGTACACAAAAGTTTGGGGTTAGTAAGATTTCGTAATGTTTTTTAAATAAGTCTCATGTTCACCAAGGCTGCACTTATTTGAACAAAAATACAGAAAAACAGCAATATTGTGAAATTAATTTTCTATTTTAATGTAGGCCTCTGATAATGCTGATCAAAGCTGTATTTTCAGCATCATTATTCCAGTCTTCAGTGTCACATGATCTTCAGAAATAAAGAAAATATCATTTGCTGCTCAGGAAACATGATTATTATTGCTGCTTCATATTTGTGTAGAAATCATGATGCACTTTTCAGAATTCATTTTATATATAGTAATAATGATATGTAATAATGTGGCAATGGTTTCTGATGCTTCTGTGAAACGCAGCTCTATTTGACTGAATCAGGACAGTTCTGGAGACAAGCGCGAATAAATAACAACAAACTAACGTCTTTCTGAAGTAAAGAGCAAATAATGCTCCATGATGTAAACGCAGCGGTCCACACCTCTTTAACGTGCTCGGGTTTATATCGGCACATTCGGACTTACACACTATATTGAACACCAGTGGAAATATGACATTAAAACAATACTTGGCCATTTTGATCGATTGTGGAAAAAAAATTAGTAGGTTGACGATTAGAATTTGCAAAAAATATTTTTTGAATTAATTAGACAGTTATTGAAGGCGGAAATGTGTGAATGTGCGGATATAAACCCAACTTTACCGAGTTGTGATTTTCTGCTTCGCGTTATATCTCTCTTACAAACAGCACGAGAGAGGTTTGTCTTCAGTGCTCGAGGTTATTATTAGTCTCTCAGTGTTTCTACAGGAGTCACTGCAGCAGTTAAACCGTGTTTCTCCGGTAACGTTACCTGAGAAGCTCTGCTCCCACCGCGTCAGTCCCTCTCTGCGCAGAAACGCGCCGGTCTCCGCGACGCCCCAGCGCTTATACTCCGCGTCGAGCAGCTGCGTCTCCGGGAGAACTCCGTCCTCTTCCCGCGGCCGCTTAACGGCTCTGTCCATCGTTAAACACCGCTAAAGACAGACACTCGGAGAGCCGGCGGTTCGCGCTTTAAGTTCGTCTGTTCGCGCCGCCTGTCGGGAAGGAGCGCGCGTGAGGGCGGAGTTACTGACGCAGAGGGCGGAGCTACTGGCGTATGAGGGCGTGGCCACTGACCCGTCTACCGTCATTGTTTAGTAAACTAAATATATATACTTTATGTGCTAAAACATGGTCTTTCTTATTTTGTTACTGAATTATTAGTTTCATTATATATGTTTTTCGTGGACACATCAAATACTTTGAGCTTTGCGATGAAAAAATTATGAAAATAATTTCATTTAATAATTTTGCTCATTGTGAAGAGTGACATTATTGTTGTTGTTAAATATCAATGTGAATGATGTGAGGAGATCTGTGGGTTATTCTACTGTACATACTGTACATCTGAGTCTGTTACAGAACAATATACAAGTTATGGGATAAAAAGAAAGTTGTGCTTTGAATCCATATTCTGCTTCTCAATATGAGTCCTGGCATAACGTTACTTTTGTATTAAATAAATTAAAAAACAAACCATGCTTTGACTTATTTTCACTGTATATGAATTATGATGTAAAATCATAACATTAATCAAACCTCTGATACATATTAACCCCGTGACACATAAAGCCAATGAACTTTAGCGTCTACAAAAATATTAAATTTGATAAACATGGAGATGATTGTAGGCGTATGCTAAAAATAACCGAGGATGAAGAAATTATGACAGCAATAAATGTGACCCTGGAGCACAAAACCAGTCATAAGGGTCAATTTTATGAAATTGAGATTTATGCATCATCTGAAAGATGAATAAATAGCTTTCCATTGATGTATGGTTTGTTATGATAGGACAATATTTGAAAATCTGGAATCTGAGGGTGCAAAAAAATCTAAATATTGAGAAAATCATCTTTAAAGTTGTTCAAATGAAGTTCTTAGCAATGCATATTACTAATCAAACATTAAGTTTATGGTAGGAAATTTACTAAATATCTTCATGGAACATGATCTTAATATCTAATGATTTTTGGCATAAAATAAAAATGTATAATTTTGACTCATACAATGTATTGTTGTCTATTGCTACAAATATACCTGTGTTACTTATGACTGCTTTTGTGCTGCAGGGACACATTTATCTACTAACAATAAAAATACAGTTTAGTAAAACATTATAAATGTGTTTTAAACTCTGTACTCGACAAAGAGAAATCATAGGAATTATAACATTTGAATTAGTTCATATTTGAAGAGAGCAGGTTAGTGAAGGATCTAGAGACTGAGAGCAGCTTGAGAATGAAACGCAGCACATGTGTCTCCGAGAGACGCTGATGAGACGGAGACGCTGAACAAGATCAGTGAGCTGGGACCAGTGTTTCATCAATGCAGATTGATTAGGCCTAATCACAGAGGAACTGGAGAGAAGCAGTTATCCACACTCGTCTTGGAGCTTTTGACCTCGGAGAAAGGAGGAGTCTGTAAACGCTGGGTTCCAGACAACATCACGAGCACCACGTGAAGAAATCCACCCCGGAGCCAAACACAGGTGACCCCAGGTTCGGCTGGCTCAGTACCACACCGTTATACCAGCGGGGATTTCTTTAAGACTGCTAGGGAAGCTCGGCTTCCCCTATAACGTCAAAAAATGAATGCTCAAATATGTACTATTGTGTTAGCATTTTATTGACTAAAAATGCGTTGATCTCTTACAGTGGCGGAGCCAGGATATTTTCATATGGGTCAGCAACCAGTCTGGGGTGGCACAGAAATCTTCATTATTTCAATATAAAAATGTGGCTATTTTAGTGCCTAAAACACAGCTGAATACAATTAATTTCTACTTAATTGTAATTTAGATATTTGTGAATTATTATATCAAGCAATACTGAGTGAATATGACAATTTTTGTATTATTCCTCACTTCCAGCTATTTTAATAAAGGGTCTCATTATAGCTTTATTGCTCTGTCAGTTTGGTTCTGGTTCTCAAAACCCCCCAAAACCTGTTCCCTAACATTACACACTCATGGATGAGACCGTGATAAGAATGTGAAAAATGAGTTATTTTATGCATTTAAATGGTTTCATTTTCGTTTGTACTTTTAAAATTAATGAAAAATAGCGCATATTTTCTAGTATGAGTGCACAGTGCTCACATTTACTTGTGCATTACATTACAAGTTAAAATACATATCAGCTTGCGCCTTATTGTGATCTGGAATTGCACGATAGCCTATATTTTAGCATTTGAGAGACGTTCTGAAATGTAATGCATGCACAGCATGCACAGTTTGCAGCTTTAATTGACTTTTTAGTAATTTCATGACTTAACTGACGACTCATAGGCTCATAGTTTCTTGATGCTCTTGCGATCAGAGCACAGTGAAGGCTGACAGGACAGGAAAGTTTGTTTTACTGACATATAGCCTAACAGCATCTCATTGTACTACTGAAGCTCATTTGGCTGGTGTACCTTTTCTATTACCATGTTGAAGCCTAGCGTCCATTGACTTCAATGGGGCTGCTTTGAACAGTTTTTTCAGTGCTTCGAAACTAGACGGTCATTGGATAAATGATGCCACGCCCCCAACTCTCACAGACACGCCCCCAACTCTCACTGACACGCCCACAACTCTCACTGACACGCACCCAACTCTCACTGACATGCACCCAACTCTCACTGACATGCACCCAACGCTCACTGACACGCCCCCAACTCTCACTGACACGCCCGCAACTCACTGACACGCCCCCAACTCTCACTGACACGCCCCCAACTCTCACTGACACGCCCACAACTCTCACTGACACGCACCCAACTCTCACTGACATGCACCCAACGCTCACTGACACGCCCCCAACTCTCACTGACACGCCCGCAACTCACTGACACGCCCCCAACTCTCACTGACACGCCCGCAACTCACTGACACGCCCCCAACTCTCACTGACATGCCCCCAACTCGGAAACTCAGGGCTTAAAGAAAATTTCGAGTTTCCCACTCGTAATAACGACTTTGTGGTGGCGTTCATATGCGTTCAACTCGTAAATACGATGTATCCGACATGACTTGAATGCACCATCAGCGTCTCTGGGGGTGAATGGAGGAGTGGGCGTGGCCTGGACTCAGGGCTTCTGCGTGATGATTGGAGGGTTTGTCGAAAGACTGCATCTCATTTTGATTGACAGCGATTTTGTACTATAAAAAGTCGCTGAAGCTATTCGAGCTCAGTCCCGTAGTGGATTTTGCAAGACAAGTGTAGTCGAAAGACAACCTAATTCTTGGTATTTGCTTGGCAAAATTGGTAGCCAATTTTCATCATACATTTCACACAATTATACACCACATTCCTCGTTTCAGTTTAACCTAATTCCCACATTACCTCCGTCGAGTTTAATATCTTTTTTTTAGATCGCAGAATTTACGTATAAATGGACAATTTTTATGATGTAGACCGAAAATGAGCTTCCCCATCTTTGAAAGACCAGCAGCCGCTGCGTTATACCTACTGTCTTATTGATTTTGCACCATGCCTAATGCAATATATTAGTAGTTTTATTACACGCTCCATTACAGCGAGAGATACTTATCAGATGAATGGCCAAAACATGAGAACATTTGCTCCAACTGATGCACAACCAGATGAGCGCGTGTCAGATTACACTATTTCTAATTAGAGTAATTTACACTATTTCCCCGTCTACATACTGTAAAGCTGCTTTGACACAATTTGCATTGTTAAAAGCACTATACAAATAATAGTGACTCAGACGCAGACACTGAAGATGATTATGCTCATACTTATCAAAGTGGACCCTGAAGAACGCACATGATCAGAACTATAAGTGTAAATCTTGACTATTTCATATTTTGACATAAGGAATTATATTTTGACTAAGAGTTTTTGATTTGTTTGATATAACCTATATGCAGTGTTGGGGAGTAACTAGTTACATGTAACGGAATTACGTAATTTAATTACAAAATAAAAGTAATTGTAATTAGTTACAGTTACTAAGAAAAAATGTGTAATTAAATTACAGTTACTTATGAAAATGTTAAGGATTACAAAGGGGGTTACATCTGATTTTATCACACACACTCCCACATACAGATTTAATTGATTTCTTTCATAAATTGCAGTGACAGCTCTAAAATATGAAACACCAATGTTTCAGAAGTTTATAACATGCTTATTCGATAACTCTTATATTTCCTATATGGGTTTATGTATATGCTCTATTTTTTATTTTTAACTGTTTTTTTTTTCTAAGGCATTGTTAGATCCAGTGTTTCCTGTCATAGCTATGCAAAGATTTGATTTCAAAAACAGTATCATAGCTATTAAACCATTTCTTGTTATGATTTTAAATCTGTATTTAACCTCTGAATGATCTTAAAGTAAGTCTGATTTTTTGGGTGGCAGTGCTTCAAAGGGACAATCGGATGCCCATTTTCCACAAGTTGGTATGATTCTTTAGGGTCTTCTCGAAATGGTCTCAGTGGTCATGAAAAACAACACCCTTTTTACCTGGTCAAAAACAGCTCTGTTCACAGCGACTCGTTTCAGTGCATATCTCTTTACATGCTAATGAGCTCTGCCCACCCGGCCCTCTCTTCTGTGGAAGAGCAAAGGCAATTCACAAATAATTAAAACAAATATAAAGAGTGAGACTTTCTTCTTCTGGACATGCAGCTGGATCATGAACAATGGGTACTGATCCATCCTTGAGTTTTAACTTTTTAACAAAACTTGCCTTGAATTGTCCCTCATTCAGAAAGCAGTCTGGAGTAAAATGATTTGCGCAGCCAGACATAAACAAATTTAGTGAAAGTGAAGTGAAGTGACGTGTGGCCAAGTATGGTGACCCATACTCGGAATTTGTGCTCTGCATTTAACCCATCCATGTGCACACACACACACACACACACACACTGTGAACACACACCCGGAGCAGTGGGCAGCCATATTGCTGTGGCACCCGGGGAACAGTTGGGGGTTTGGTGCCTTGCTCAAGGGTCTCACCTCAGTCATGGTATTGAAGGTGGAAGAGAGCACTCCAAAATCAAAATGGCTTGATAATTGAGACTGTTTAGGTTTTTGGGTGGAAAAAAAGGAGTGAATCTTTATCATTAGGGTTGTGTCCAACCAAATGTCTCATTTAAAATTAAAGTATTATAATCTTAATTATAATAGGGGGCAGCCGTGGCCTAATGGTTAGAGAGTTGGACTTGTAACCCAAAGGTTGCAGGTTCGATTCCCAGGTCCGGCAGGGATTGTCGGTGGGGGGAGTGAATAACAAGTGCTCTCTCCACCTTCAATACCACGACTGAGGTGAGACCCTTGAGCAAGGCACTGCTCCCCGGGCGCCGCAATATGGCTGCCCACTGCTCTGGGTGTGTGTTCACTGCTGTGAGTGTGCACTTGGATGGGTTAAATGCAGAGCACAAATTCCGAGTATGGGTCACCATACTTGGCCACACACCACTTCCCTTTCCCTTTTTTTCTTTTTTTTTAATTCAAGAGATGAAGGATTTCGAAAGTCTGGCAGTTATCAGTGTTGAGTACTACTGTAAGGTTAACCCTGCCTGGTTTACATGTTTGAAAATGATTACCAGTTGAAAACATTAGAAATTTAGAAAAGTAATCAAAAAGTAATCAAATGTAATCAGTTACATTACTTTAATAAAGTAATTGAAAAGTTACACTACTTATTACATTTTAAGTAGGGTAACTTGTAATCTGTAACCTAT
>CM041816.1:2070091-2141993 GCA_023376895.1 Aspiorhynchus laticeps
GTGAGTGTTTGTCCTGTTTACTGTTGTATGTCTTTTGTTTAAAGTCATTATGGCAAGATTAACCCGTTTCATCCCAAATTTTTCCCAGACATGAAAATATCCAAATGATGTGTCATAAGTAACCCTTTGGAATAATCAATAATTCTTTTTTTTTTTTTTTTTTGTCAAAGTGTGTGAAAAATAGTGTTTTATGTTCGGTCACAATTGTGGGATAACGTGTGTGTACTGAAATAACATATTTCTGCAGTCATAATTTTTTTTATATATCTTATCCCAGCTATTTGAAACTGTTTGATCACATTCTAGTGTTACTATTACGCATAAAAACAACTTATGCAACATTGATAGGAACACTGAGATAAAAAACTAAAAAATACAACCATCACCGCATTCAAAAATTGTTAATTTTTTCAAAATATAACATCAAATTTTTATATTAATGCTACGAGTATTATAACATCATTATTTTACATTATTTGTAACATTTGAATTAAATCTAAATATTGAGAAAATCACCTTTAAAGTTGTCCAAATGAAGTTCTTAGCAATGCATATTACTAATCAAAAATTAAGTTTTGATATATTTATGATAGGAAATGTACAAAATATATTCATGGAACATGATCTTAATATCCTAATGATGTTTGGCATAAAAGAGAAATCAATAATTTTGACCCATACAATGTATTGTTGGCTATTGCTACAAATATACCTGTGTTACTTATGACTGCTTTTGTGCTCCAGGGTCACTTTTGACAGTAGCTTGACTTAGGATGCAGATGCAAATTTATGTTCATTATCAAAAACAGTAACATCTGTAGTAAAAACTGTAACAACTTAATTTCAATATGGTGAAATTTAATTTATTAAAATTAACCATTGGTCTTCCAAGGTCACTCCAAAAATAAAAATGTGTCAATTTACGCACCCTTCTGTCGTTCCAAACCTGTGTACGTCTCTTTCTTATGATGAACTTGAAGAAAGATATTATGCTGGTAATCAAACAGTTGTTCGCCACCTTTGACTTCCATAGTACTTTTTCCTTGCTAAGCAAGTCAATGGTGGCCAACAGCTGAGTGAATACCAGCATTGTTTTTAATATCTGTCCACAGAAACTCAGTGCATAGAGGTCTGGAAGCACATGAAGGTGAGAGTTGTTTAGCACTGACCAGTGCGGCGTGGGCCATGGTGCGTAGCTCCAGCTGAACCACGCGCTCCTGGCCCTTCTCTCCGGGCGTGGCGGTCAGCGGTGCTCTGTTCTCATTGGTCAGGAAGAAGCGGTTCCCCTTCCCCCCTGCACCTCCGTACGCCACCGTATACAGCTGGTCGTGCTGCGAGAGGTCTGCCAGCGTCCTGCCCTCTTCTTTGACAAGCGTGCCTACAGGAACCTGCGTTCAAAGCGTTACTCAGCACACGTGACTTCACACTAGTGATGTTAGGTTCTTGACCGAATCGTTCTTTTGAGCCGGTTCTTAGGAAGTAAACGGTCGAGCCGGTTCACAAATCGAACTGAATCAAACTATAGTTCCGGGTTGATGACGCAAAACGCACAGCCGAAGTAGCACGTCCAACTCAACAAGAACCGAACGAGCCGTGACGAAGTTTGCCGAGGATTACCGAGGACTCAACAAGAACCGAACGAGCCGTGACGAAGTTTGCCGAGGATTACCGAGGACTCAACAAGAACCGAACGAGCCGTGACGAAGTTTGCCGAGGATTACCGAGGACTCAACAAGAACCGAACGAGCCGTGACGAAGTTTGCCGAGGATTACCGAGGACTCAACAAGAACCGAACGAGCCGTGGCGAAGTTTGCCGAGGATTATCGAAGACTCAACAAGAACCGAACGAGCCGTGACCAAGTTTGCCGAGGATTACCGAAGACTCAACAAGAACCGAACGAGCCGTGACGAAGTTTGCCGAGGATTACCGAAGACTCAACAAGAACCGAACGAGCCGTGGCAAAGTTTGCCGAGGATTACCGAGGACTCAACAAGAACCGAACGAGCCGTGGCGAAGTTTGCCGAGGATTACTGAGGATTACCGAGGTTTGCCGAGGATTACCGAGGACTCAACAAGAACCGAACGAGCCGTGACGAAGTTTGCGAGGATTACCGAGGACTGAAGAACCGAACGAGCCATGGCAGAGTTTACTGAGGATTATCGAAGACTCAACAAGAACCGGACGAGCCGTGATGAAGTTTGCCGAGGATTACCGAGGACTACCGAGGACTCAAGAACCGAACGAGCCGTGGCGAAGTTTGCCGAGGATTACCGAGGACTCAACAAGAACCGAAGGAGCCATGGCGAAGTTTGCCGAGGACTCAACAAGAACCGAATGAGCCGTGGTGAAGTTTGCCGAGGATTACCGAGGACTCAACAAGAACTGAACGAGCCGTGGCGAAGTTTGTCGAGGATTACCGAAGACTCAAGCCGGATTACCGAGGACTCAACAAGAACCGAATGAGCCGTGGCGAAGTTTGCCGAGGATTACCGAAGACTCAACAAGAACCGAACGAGCCGTGATGAAGTTTGCCGAGGATTACCGAAGACTCAAGAACCGAACGAGCCGTGGCGAAGTTTGCCGAGGATTACCGAAGACTCAACAAGAACCGAACGAGCCGTGATGAAGTTTGCCGAGGATTACCGAGGACTCAACGAGAACCGAACGAGCCGTGGTGAAGTTTGCCGAGGATTACCGAGGACTCAACAAGAACCGAACGAGCCGTGGCGAAGTTTGCCGAGGATTACCGAGGACTCAACAAGAACCGAACGAGCCGTGGCGAAGTTTGCCGAGGATTACCGAGGTTTGCCGAGGATTACTGAGGACTCAACAAGAACCGAACGAGCCGTGGCGAAGTTTGCCGAGGATTACCGAGGACTCAAGAACCGAACGAGCCGTGACGAAGTTTGCCGAGGACTCAAGAACCGAACAAGCCGTGGCGAAGTTTGCCGAGGATTACCGAGGTTTGCTGAGGATTACAGAGGACTCAACAAGAACCGAATGAGCCGTGGCGAAGTTTGCCGAGGATTACCGAAGACTCAACAAGAACCGAACGAGCCGTGATGAAGTTTGCCGAGGATTACCGAAGACTCAACAAGAACCGAACGAGCCGTGACGAAGTTTGCCGAGGATTACCAAGGACTCAACAAGAACCGAACGAGCCGTGGCAAAGTTTGCTGAGGATTACCGAGGACTCAACAAGAACCGAACGAGCCGTGACGAAGTTTGCCGAGGATTACCGAGGACTCAAGAACCGAACGAGCCGTGGCGAAGTTTGCCGAGGATTACCGAGGTTTGCCGAGGATTACCGAGGACTCAACAAGAACCGAACGAGCCGTGGCGAAGTTTGCCGAGGATTATCGAAGTTTGCCGAGGATTACCGAGGACTCAACAAGAACCGAATGAGCCGTGGCGAAGCTTGCCGAGGATTACCGAAGACTCAACAAGAACCTAACGAGCCGTGGCGAAGTTTGCCGAGGATTACCGAGGACTCAACAAGAACTGAACGAGCCGTGGCAAAGTTTGTCGAGAATTACCGAAGACTCAAGCCGGATTACCGAGGACTCAACAAGAACCGAATGAGCTGTGGCGAAGTTTGCCGAGGATTACCGAAGACTCAACAAGAACCGAACGAGCCGTGGCGAAGTTTGCCGAGGATTACCGAGGACTCAACAAGAACCGAACGAGCCGTGGCGAAGTTTGCCGAGGATTATCGAAGTTTGCCGAGGATTACCGAGGACTCAACAAGAACCGAACGAGCCGTGGCGAAGTTTGCCGAGGATTACCGAGGTTTGCCGAGGATTACCGAGGACTCAACAAGAACCGAACGAGCCGTGGCGAAGTTGGTGAGGATTACCGAGGACTTAACAAGAACCGAACGAGCCGTGACGAAGTTTGCCGAGGATTACCGAAGACTCAACAAGAACTGAACGAGCCGTGACGAAGCTTGCCGAGGATTACCGAGGACTCAAGAACCGAACGAGCCGTGGCGAAGTTTGCTGAGGATTACTGAGGATTACCGAGGTTTGCCGAGGATTATCGAGGACTCAACAAGAACCGAACGAGCCGTGGCGAAGTTGGTGAGGATTACCGAGGACTCAACAAGAACCGAACGAGCCGTGGCGAAGATTGCCGAGGATTACCGAGGTTTGCCGAGGATTACCGAGGACTCAACAAGAACCGAACGAGCCGTGGCGAAGTTGGTGAGGATTACCGAGGACTCAACAAGAACCGAACGAGCCGTGACGAAGTTTGCCGAGGATTACCGAAGACTCAACAAGAACCGAACGAGCCGTGACGAAGTTTGCCGAGGATTACCGAAGACTCAACAAGAACCGAACGAGCCGTGGCGAAGTTTGCCGAGAATTACCGAGATTTGCCGAGGATTACTGAGGACTCAACAAGAACCGAACGAGCCGTGATGAAGTTTGCCGAGGATTACCGAGGACTCAACAAGAACCGAACGAGCCGTGATGAAGTTTGCCGAGGATTACCGAGGACTCAACAAGAACCGAACGAGCCGTGACGAAGTTTGCCGAGGACTCAAGAACCGAACAAGCCGTGGCGAAGTTTGCCGAGGATTACCGAAGACTCGAGCCGGATTACCGAGGACTCAACAAGAACCGAATGAGCTGTGGCGAAGTTTGCCGAGGATTACCGAGGTTTGCCGAGGATTACCGAGGACTCAACAAGAACCGAACGAGCCGTGGCGAAGTTTGCCGAGGATTACCGAGGTCTCAACAAGAACCGAACGAGCCGTGGCGAAGTTGGTGAGGATTACCGAGGACTCAACAAGAACCGAACGAGCCGTGACGAAGTTTGCCGAGGATTACCGAGGACTCAAGAACCGAACGAGCCGTGGCGAAGTTTGCCGAGGATTACCGAGGTTTGCCGAGGATTACCGAGGACTCAACAAGAACCGAACGAGCCGTGGCGAAGTTTGCCGAGGATTACCGAAGACTCAACAAGAACCGAACGAGCCGTGACGAAGTTTGCCGAGGACTCAAGAACCGAACGAGCCGTGGCGAAGTTTGCCGAGGATTACCGAGGACTCAAGAACCGAACGAGCCGTGGCGAAGTTTGCCGAGGATTATCGAAGACTCAACAAGAACTGAACGAGCCGTGACGAAGTTTGCCGAGGATTACCGAGGACTCAACAAGAACCGAACGAGCCGTGACGAAGTTTGCCGAGGATTACCGAAGACTCAACAAGAACCGAACGAGCCGTGACGAAGTTTGCCGAGGATTACCGAAGACTCAACAAGAACCGAACGAGCCGTGGCGAAGTTTGCCGAGAATTACCGAGATTTGCCGAGGATTACTGAGGACTCAACAAGAACCGAACGAGCCGTGATGAAGTTTGCCGAGGATTACCGAGGACTCAACAAGAACCGAACAAGCCGTGATGAAGTTTGCCGAGGATTACCGAGGACTCAACAAGAACCGAACGAGCCGTGACGAAGTTTGCCGAGGACTCAAGAACCGAACAAGCCGTGGCGAAGTTTGCCGAGGATTACCGAAGACTCGAGCCGGATTACCGAGGACTCAACAAGAACCGAACGAGCCGTGGCGAAGTTTGCCGAGGATTACCGAAGACTCAACAAGAACCGAACGAGCCGTGACGAAGTTTGCCGAGGACTCAAGAACCGAACGAGCCGTGGCGAAGTTTGCCGAGGATTACCGAGGACTCAAGAACCGAACGAGCCGTGGCGAAGTTTGCCGAGGATTATCGAAGACTCAACAAGAACCGAACGAGCCGTGACGAAGTTTGCCGAGGATTACCGAGGACTCAACAAGAACCGAACGAGCCGTGACGAAGTTTGCCGAGGATTACCGAAGACTCAACAAGAACCGAACGAGCCGTGACGAAGTTTGCCGAGGATTACCGAAGACTCAACAAGAACCGAACGAGCCGTGGCGAAGTTTGCCGAGAATTACCGAGATTTGCCGAGGATTACTGAGGACTCAACAAGAACCGAACGAGCCGTGATGAAGTTTGCCGAGGATTACCGAGGACTCAACAAGAACCGAACAAGCCGTGATGAAGTTTGCCGAGGATTACCGAGGACTCAACAAGAACCGAACGAGCCGTGACGAAGTTTGCCGAGGACTCAAGAACCGAACAAGGCGTGGCGAAGTTTGCCGAGGATTACCGAAGACTCGAGCCGGATTACCGAGGACTCAACAAGAACCGAATGAGCTGTGGCGAAGTTTGCCGAGGATTACCGAGGTTTGCCGAGGATTACCGAGGACTCAACAAGAACCGAACGAGCCGTGGCGAAGTTTGCCGAGGATTACCGAGGTCTCAACAAGAACCGAACGAGCCGTGGCGAAGTTGGTGAGGATTACCGAGAACTCAACAAGAACCGAACGAGCCGTGACGAAGTTTGCCGAGGATTACCGAGGACTCAAGAACCGAACGAGCCGTGGCGAAGTTTGCCGAGGATTACCGAGGTTTGCCGAGGATTACCGAGGACTCAACAAGAACCGAACGAGCCGTGGCGAAGTTTGCCGAGGATTACCGAAGACTCAACAAGAACCGAACGAGCCGTGACGAAGTTTGCCGAGGACTCAAGAACCGAACGAGCCGTGGCGAAGTTTGCCGAGGATTACCGAGGTTTGCCGAGGATTACCGAGGACTCAACAAGAACCGAACGAGCCGTGACGAAGTTTGCCGAGGATTACCAAGGACTCAACAAGAACCGAACGAGCCGTGGCAAAGTTTGCTGAGGATTATCGAAGACTCAACAAGAACCGAACGAGCCGTGACGAAGTTTGCCGAGGATTACCGAGGACTCAAGAACCGAACGAGCCGTGGCGAAGTTTGCCGAGGATTACCGAGGTTTGCTGAGGATTACAGAGGACTCAACAAGAACCGAATGAGCCGTGGCGAAGTTTGCCGAGGATTATCGAAGACTCAACAAGAACCGAACGAGCCGTGACCAAGTTTGCCGAGGATTACCGAAGACTCAACAAGAACCGAACGAGCCGTGACGAAGTTTGCCGAGGATTACCGAAGACTCAACAAGAACCGAACGAGCCGTGGCAAAGTTTGCCGAGGATTACCGAGGACTCAACAAGAACCGAACGAGCCGTGGCGAAGTTTGCCGAGGATTACTGAGGATTACCGAGGTTTGCCGAGGATTACCGAGGACTCAACAAGAACCGAACGAGCCGTGACGAAGTTTGCGAGGATTACCGAGGACTGAAGAACCGAACGAGCCATGGCAGAGTTTACTGAGGATTATCGAAGACTCAACAAGAACCGGACGAGCCGTGATGAAGTTTGCCGAGGATTACCGAGGACTACCGAGGACTCAAGAACCGAACGAGCCGTGGCGAAGTTTGCCGAGGATTACCGAGGACTCAACAAGAACCGAAGGAGCCATGGCGAAGTTTGCCGAGGACTCAACAAGAACCGAATGAGCCGTGGTGAAGTTTGCCGAGGATTACCGAGGACTCAACAAGAACTGAACGAGCCGTGGCGAAGTTTGTCGAGGATTACCGAAGACTCAAGCCGGATTACCGAGGACTCAACAAGAACCGAATGAGCCGTGGCGAAGTTTGCCGAGGATTACCGAAGACTCAACAAGAACCGAACGAGCCGTGATGAAGTTTGCCGAGGATTACCGAAGACTCAAGAACCGAACGAGCCGTGGCGAAGTTTGCCGAGGATTACCGAAGACTCAACAAGAACCGAACGAGCCGTGATGAAGTTTGCCGAGGATTACCGAGGACTCAACGAGAACCGAACGAGCCGTGGTGAAGTTTGCCGAGGATTACCGAGGACTCAACAAGAACCGAACGAGCCGTGGCGAAGTTTGCCGAGGATTACCGAGGACTCAACAAGAACCGAACGAGCCGTGGCGAAGTTTGCCGAGGATTACCGAGGTTTGCCGAGGATTACTGAGGACTCAACAAGAACCGAACGAGCCGTGGCGAAGTTTGCCGAGGATTACCGAGGACTCAAGAACCGAACGAGCCGTGACGAAGTTTGCCGAGGACTCAAGAACCGAACAAGCCGTGGCGAAGTTTGCCGAGGATTACCGAGGTTTGCTGAGGATTACAGAGGACTCAACAAGAACCGAATGAGCCGTGGCGAAGTTTGCCGAGGATTACCGAAGACTCAACAAGAACCGAACGAGCCGTGATGAAGTTTGCCGAGGATTACCGAAGACTCAACAAGAACCGAACGAGCCGTGACGAAGTTTGCCGAGGATTACCAAGGACTCAACAAGAACCGAACGAGCCGTGGCAAAGTTTGCTGAGGATTACCGAGGACTCAACAAGAACCGAACGAGCCGTGACGAAGTTTGCCGAGGATTACCGAGGACTCAAGAACCGAACGAGCCGTGGCGAAGTTTGCCGAGGATTACCGAGGTTTGCCGAGGATTACCGAGGACTCAACAAGAACCGAACGAGCCGTGGCGAAGTTTGCCGAGGATTATCGAAGTTTGCCGAGGATTACCGAGGACTCAACAAGAACCGAATGAGCCGTGGCGAAGCTTGCCGAGGATTACCGAAGACTCAACAAGAACCTAACGAGCCGTGGCGAAGTTTGCCGAGGATTACCGAGGACTCAACAAGAACTGAACGAGCCGTGGCAAAGTTTGTCGAGAATTACCGAAGACTCAAGCCGGATTACCGAGGACTCAACAAGAACCGAATGAGCTGTGGCGAAGTTTGCCGAGGATTACCGAAGACTCAACAAGAACCGAACGAGCCGTGGCGAAGTTTGCCGAGGATTACCGAGGACTCAACAAGAACCGAACGAGCCGTGGCGAAGTTTGCCGAGGATTATCGAAGTTTGCCGAGGATTACCGAGGACTCAACAAGAACCGAACGAGCCGTGGCGAAGTTTGCCGAGGATTACCGAGGTTTGCCGAGGATTACCGAGGACTCAACAAGAACCGAACGAGCCGTGGCGAAGTTGGTGAGGATTACCGAGGACTTAACAAGAACCGAACGAGCCGTGACGAAGTTTGCCGAGGATTACCGAAGACTCAACAAGAACTGAACGAGCCGTAACGAAGCTTGCCGAGGATTACCGAGGACTCAAGAACCGAACGAGCCGTGGCGAAGTTTGCTGAGGATTACTGAGGATTACCGAGGTTTGTCGAGGATTATCGAGGACTCAACAAGAACCGAACGAGCCGTGGCGAAGTTGGTGAGGATTACCGAGGACTCAACAAGAACCGAACGAGCCGTGGCGAAGATTGCCGAGGATTACCGAGGTTTGCCGAGGATTACCGAGGACTCAACAAGAACCGAACGAGCCGTGGCGAAGTTGGTGAGGATTACCGAGGACTCAACAAGAACCGAACGAGCCGTGACGAAGTTTGCCGAGGATTACCGAAGACTCAACAAGAACCGAACGAGCCGTGACGAAGTTTGCCGAGGATTACCGAAGACTCAACAAGAACCGAACGAGCCGTGGCGAAGTTTGCCGAGAATTACCGAGATTTGCCGAGGATTACTGAGGACTCAACAAGAACCGAACGAGCCGTGATGAAGTTTGCCGAGGATTACCGAGGACTCAACAAGAACCGAACGAGCCGTGATGAAGTTTGCCGAGGATTACCGAGGACTCAACAAGAACCGAACGAGCCGTGACGAAGTTTGCCGAGGACTCAAGAACCGAACAAGCCGTGGCGAAGTTTGCCGAGGATTACCGAAGACTCGAGCCGGATTACCGAGGACTCAACAAGAACCGAATGAGCTGTGGCGAAGTTTGCCGAGGATTACCGAGGTTTGCCGAGGATTACCGAGGACTCAACAAGAACCGAACGAGCCGTGGCGAAGTTTGCCGAGGATTACCGAGGTCTCAACAAGAACCGAACGAGCCGTGGCGAAGTTGGTGAGGATTACCGAGGACTCAACAAGAACCGAACGAGCCGTGACGAAGTTTGCCGAGGATTACCGAGGACTCAAGAACCGAACGAGCCGTGGCGAAGTTTGCCGAGGATTACCGAGGTTTGCCGAGGATTACCGAGGACTCAACAAGAACCGAACGAGCCGTGGCGAAGTTTGCCGAGGATTACCGAAGACTCAACAAGAACCGAACGAGCCGTGACGAAGTTTGCCGAGGACTCAAGAACCGAACGAGCCGTGGCGAAGTTTGCCGAGGATTACCGAGGACTCAAGAACCGAACGAGCCGTGGCGAAGTTTGCCGAGGATTATCGAAGACTCAACAAGAACTGAACGAGCCGTGACGAAGTTTGCCGAGGATTACCGAGGACTCAACAAGAACCGAACGAGCCGTGACGAAGTTTGCCGAGGATTACCGAAGACTCAACAAGAACCGAACGAGCCGTGACGAAGTTTGCCGAGGATTACCGAAGACTCAACAAGAACCGAACGAGCCGTGGCGAAGTTTGCCGAGAATTACCGAGATTTGCCGAGGATTACTGAGGACTCAACAAGAACCGAACGAGCCGTGATGAAGTTTGCCGAGGATTACCGAGGACTCAACAAGAACCGAACAAGCCGTGATGAAGTTTGCCGAGGATTACCGAGGACTCAACAAGAACCGAACGAGCCGTGACGAAGTTTGCCGAGGACTCAAGAACCGAACAAGCCGTGGCGAAGTTTGCCGAGGATTACCGAAGACTCGAGCCGGATTACCGAGGACTCAACAAGAACCGAACGAGCCGTGGCGAAGTTTGCCGAGGATTACCGAAGACTCAACAAGAACCGAACGAGCCGTGACGAAGTTTGCCGAGGACTCAAGAACCGAACGAGCCGTGGCGAAGTTTGCCGAGGATTACCGAGGACTCAAGAACCGAACGAGCCGTGGCGAAGTTTGCCGAGGATTATCGAAGACTCAACAAGAACCGAACGAGCCGTGACGAAGTTTGCCGAGGATTACCGAGGACTCAACAAGAACCGAACGAGCCGTGACGAAGTTTGCCGAGGATTACCGAAGACTCAACAAGAACCGAACGAGCCGTGACGAAGTTTGCCGAGGATTACCGAAGACTCAACAAGAACCGAACGAGCCGTGGCGAAGTTTGCCGAGAATTACCGAGATTTGCCGAGGATTACTGAGGACTCAACAAGAACCGAACGAGCCGTGATGAAGTTTGCCGAGGATTACCGAGGACTCAACAAGAACCGAACAAGCCGTGATGAAGTTTGCCGAGGATTACCGAGGACTCAACAAGAACCGAACGAGCCGTGACGAAGTTTGCCGAGGACTCAAGAACCGAACAAGGCGTGGCGAAGTTTGCCGAGGATTACCGAAGACTCGAGCCGGATTACCGAGGACTCAACAAGAACCGAATGAGCTGTGGCGAAGTTTGCCGAGGATTACCGAGGTTTGCCGAGGATTACCGAGGACTCAACAAGAACCGAACGAGCCGTGGCGAAGTTTGCCGAGGATTACCGAGGTCTCAACAAGAACCGAACGAGCCGTGGCGAAGTTGGTGAGGATTACCGAGGACTCAACAAGAACCGAACGAGCCGTGACGAAGTTTGCCGAGGATTACCGAGGACTCAAGAACCGAACGAGCCGTGGCGAAGTTTGCCGAGGATTACCGAGGTTTGCCGAGGATTACCGAGGACTCAACAAGAACCGAACGAGCCGTGGCGAAGTTTGCCGAGGATTACCGAAGACTCAACAAGAACCGAACGAGCCGTGACGAAGTTTGCCGAGGACTCAAGAACCGAACGAGCCGTGGCGAAGTTTGCCGAGGATTACCGAGGTTTGCCGAGGATTACCGAGGACTCAACAAGAACCGAACGAGCCGTGACGAAGTTTGCCGAGGATTACCAAGGACTCAACAAGAACCGAACGAGCCGTGGCAAAGTTTGCTGAGGATTATCGAAGACTCAACAAGAACCGAACGAGCCGTGACGAAGTTTGCCGAGGATTACCGAGGACTCAAGAACCGAACGAGCCGTGGCGAAGTTTGCCGAGGATTACCGAGGTTTGCTGAGGATTACAGAGGACTCAACAAGAACCGAATGAGCCGTGGCGAAGCTTGCCGAGGATTACCGAAGACTCAACAAGAACCGAACGAGCCGTGGCGAAGTTGGTGAGGATTACCGAGGACTTAACAAGAACCGAACGAGCCGTGACGAAGTTTGCCGAGGATTACCGAAGACTCAACAAGAACTGAACGAGCCGTGACGAAGTTTGCCGAGGATTACCGAGGACTCAAGAACCGAACGAGCCATGGCGAAGTTTGCCGAGGATTACTGAGGATTACCGAGGTTTGCCGAGGATTATCGAGGACTCAACAAGAACCGAACAAGCCGTGGTGAAGTTTGCCGAGGATTACCGAAGACTCGAGCCGGATTACCGAGGACTCAACAAGAACCGAATGAGCTGTGGCGAAGTTTGCCGAGGATTACCGAGGTTTGCCGAGGATTACCGAGGACTCAACAAGAACCGAACGAGCCGTGGCGAAGTTTGCCGAGGATTACCGAGGACTCAAGAACCGAACGAGCCGTGGCGAAGTTTGCCGAGGATTACCGAGGTTTGCCGAGGATTACCGAGTACTCAACAAGAACCGAACGAGCCGTGGCGAAGTTTGCCGAGGATTACCAAAGACTCAACAAGAACCGAACGAGCCGTGACGAAGTTTGCCGAGGACTCAAGAACCGAACAAGCCGTGGCGAAGTTTGCCGAGGATTACCGAGGTTTGCTGAGGATTACAGAGGACTCAACAAGAACCGAATGAGCCGTGGCGAAGTTTGCCGAGGATTACCGAAGACTCAACAAGAAACCGAACGAGCCGTGATGAAGTTTGCCGAGGATTACCGAAGACTCAAGAACCGAACGAGCCGTGGCGAAGTTTGACGAGGATTACCGAAGACTCAACAAGAACCGAACGAGCCGTGATGAAGTTTGCCGAGGATTACCGAGGACTCAACGAGAACCGAACGAGCCGTGGCGAAGTTTGCCGAGGATTACCGAGGACTCAACAAGAACCGAACGAGCCGTGGCGAAGTTTGCCGAGGATTACCGAGGACTCAAGAACCGAACGAGCCGTGACGAAGTTTGCCGAGGACTCAAGAACCGAACAAGCCGTGGCGAAGTTTGCCGAGGATTACCGAGGTTTGCTGAGGATTACAGAGGACTCAACAAGAACCGAATGAGCCGTGGCGAAGTTTGCCGAGGATTACCGAAGACTCAACAAGAACCGAACGAGCCGTGATGAAGTTTGCCGAGGATTACCGAAGACTCAACAAGAACCGAACGAGCCGTGACGAAGTTTGCCGAGGATTACCAAGGACTCAACAAGAACCGAACGAGCCGTGGCAAAGTTTGCTGAGGATTACCGAGGACTCAACAAGAACCGAACGAGCCGTGACGAAGTTTGCCGAGGATTACCGAGGACTCAAGAACCGAACGAGCCGTGGCGAAGTTTGCCAAGGATTACCGAGGTTTGCCGAGGATTACCGAGGACTCAACAAGAACCGAACGAGCCGTGGCGAAGTTTGCCGAGGATTATCGAAGTTTGCCGAGGATTACCGAGGACTCAACAAGAACCGAACGAGCCGTGGCGAAGTTTGCCGAGGATTACCGAGGTTTGCTGAGGATTACAGAGGACTCAACAAGAACCGAATGAGCCGTGGCGAAGCTTGCCGAGGATTACCGAAGACTCAACAAGAACCTAACGAGCCGTGGCGAAGTTTGCCGAGGATTACCAAGGACTCAACAAGAACTGAACGAGCCGTGGCAAAGTTTGTCGAGAATTACCGAAGACTCAAGCCGGATTACCGAGGACTCAACAAGAACCGAATGAGCTGTGGCGAAGTTTGCCGAGGATTACCGAAGACTCAACAAGAACCGAACGAGCCGTGGCGAAGTTTGCCGAGGATTACCGAGGACTCAACAAGAACCGAACGAGCCGTGGCGAAGTTTGCCGAGGATTATCGAAGTTTGCCGAGGATTACCGAGGACTCAACAAGAACCGAACGAGCCGTGGCGAAGTTTGCCGAGGATTACCGAGGTTTGCCGAGGATTACCGAGGACTCAACAAGAACCGAACGAGCCGTGGCGAAGTTGGTGAGGATTACCGAGGACTTAACAAGAACCGAACGAGCCGTGACGAAGTTTGCCGAGGATTACCGAAGACTCAACAAGAACTGAACGAGCCGTGACGAAGCTTGCCGAGGATTACCGAGGACTCAAGAACCGAACGAGCCGTGGCGAAGTTTGCTGAGGATTACTGAGGATTACCGAGGTTTGCCGAGGATTATCGAGGACTCAACAAGAACCGAACGAGCCGTGGCGAAGTTGGTGAGGATTACCGAGGACTCAACAAGAACTGAACGAGCCGTGGCGAAGTTTGCCGAGGATTACCGAGGTTTGCCGAGGATTACCGAGGACTCAACAAGAACCGAACGAGCCGTGGCGAAGTTGGTGAGGATTACCGAGGACTCAACAAGAACCGAACGAGCCGTGACGAAGTTTGCCGAGGATTACCGAAGACTCAACAAGAACCGAACGAGCCGTGGCGAAGTTTGCCGAGAATTACCGAGATTTGCCGAGGATTACTGAGGACTCAACAAGAACCGAACGAGCCGTGATGAAGTTTGCCGAGGATTACCGAGGACTCAACAAGAACCGAACGAGCCGTGATGAAGTTTGCCGAGGATTACCGAGGACTCAACAAGAACTGAACGAGCCGTGACGAAGTTTGCCGAGGACTCAAGAACCGAACAAGCCGTGGCGAAGTTTGCCGAGGATTACCGAAGACTCGAGCCGGATTACCGAGGACTCAACAAGAACCGAATGAGCTGTGGCGAAGTTTGCCGAGGATTACCGAGGTTTGCCGAGGATTACCGAGGACTCAACAAGAACCGAACGAGCCGTGGCGAAGTTTGCCGAGGATTACCGAGGTCTCAACAAGAACCGAACGAGCCGTGGCGAAGTTGGTGAGGATTACCGAGGACTCAACAAGAACCGAACGAGCCGTGACGAAGTTTGCCGAGGATTACCGAGGACTTAACAAGAACCGAACGAGCCGTGGCGAAGTTGGTGAGGATTACCGAGGACTTAACAAGAACCGAACGAGCCGTGACGAAGTTTGCCGAGGATTACCGAAGACTCAACAAGAACTGAACGAGCCGTGACGAAGTTTGCCGAGGATTACCGAGGACTCAAGAACCGAACGAGCCATGGCGAAGTTTGCCGAGGATTACTGAGGATTACCGAGGTTTGCCGAGGATTATCGAGGACTCAACAAGAACCGAACAAGCCGTGGTGAAGTTTGCCGAGGATTACCGAAGACTCGAGCCGGATTACCGAGGACTCAACAAGAACCGAATGAGCTGTGGCGAAGTTTGCCGAGGATTACCGAGGTTTGCCGAGGATTACCGAGGACTCAACAAGAACCGAACGAGCCGTGGCGAAGTTTGCCGAGGATTACCGAGGACTCAAGAACCGAACGAGCCGTGGCGAAGTTTGCCGAGGATTACCGAGGTTTGCCGAGGATTACCGAGTACTCAACAAGAACCGAACGAGCCGTGGCGAAGTTTGCCGAGGATTACCAAAGACTCAACAAGAACCGAACGAGCCGTGACGAAGTTTGCCGAGGACTCAAGAACCGAACAAGCCGTGGCGAAGTTTGCCGAGGATTACCGAGGTTTGCTGAGGATTACAGAGGACTCAACAAGAACCGAATGAGCCGTGGCGAAGTTTGCCGAGGATTACCGAAGACTCAACAAGAACCGAACGAGCCGTGATGAAGTTTGCCGAGGATTACCGAAGACTCAAGAACCGAACGAGCCGTGGCGAAGTTTGACGAGGATTACCGAAGACTCAACAAGAACCGAACGAGCCGTGATGAAGTTTGCCGAGGATTACCGAGGACTCAACGAGAACCGAACGAGCCGTGGCGAAGTTTGCCGAGGATTACCGAGGACTCAACAAGAACCGAACGAGCCGTGGCGAAGTTTGCCGAGGATTACCGAGGACTCAAGAACCGAACGAGCCGTGACGAAGTTTGCCGAGGACTCAAGAACCGAACAAGCCGTGGCGAAGTTTGCCGAGGATTACCGAGGTTTGCTGAGGATTACAGAGGACTCAACAAGAACCGAATGAGCCGTGGCGAAGTTTGCCGAGGATTACCGAAGACTCAACAAGAACCGAACGAGCCGTGATGAAGTTTGCCGAGGATTACCGAAGACTCAACAAGAACCGAACGAGCCGTGACGAAGTTTGCCGAGGATTACCAAGGACTCAACAAGAACCGAACGAGCCGTGGCAAAGTTTGCTGAGGATTACCGAGGACTCAACAAGAACCGAACGAGCCGTGACGAAGTTTGCCGAGGATTACCGAGGACTCAAGAACCGAACGAGCCGTGGCGAAGTTTGCCAAGGATTACCGAGGTTTGCCGAGGATTACCGAGGACTCAACAAGAACCGAACGAGCCGTGGCGAAGTTTGCCGAGGATTATCGAAGTTTGCCGAGGATTACCGAGGACTCAACAAGAACCGAACGAGCCGTGGCGAAGTTTGCCGAGGATTACCGAGGTTTGCTGAGGATTACAGAGGACTCAACAAGAACCGAATGAGCCGTGGCGAAGCTTGCCGAGGATTACCGAAGACTCAACAAGAACCTAACGAGCCGTGGCGAAGTTTGCCGAGGATTACCAAGGACTCAACAAGAACTGAACGAGCCGTGGCAAAGTTTGTCGAGAATTACCGAAGACTCAAGCCGGATTACCGAGGACTCAACAAGAACCGAATGAGCTGTGGCGAAGTTTGCCGAGGATTACCGAAGACTCAACAAGAACCGAACGAGCCGTGGCGAAGTTTGCCGAGGATTACCGAGGACTCAACAAGAACCGAACGAGCCGTGGCGAAGTTTGCCGAGGATTATCGAAGTTTGCCGAGGATTACCGAGGACTCAACAAGAACCGAACGAGCCGTGGCGAAGTTTGCCGAGGATTACCGAGGTTTGCCGAGGATTACCGAGGACTCAACAAGAACCGAACGAGCCGTGGCGAAGTTGGTGAGGATTACCGAGGACTTAACAAGAACCGAACGAGCCGTGACGAAGTTTGCCGAGGATTACCGAAGACTCAACAAGAACTGAACGAGCCGTGACGAAGCTTGCCGAGGATTACCGAGGACTCAAGAACCGAACGAGCCGTGGCGAAGTTTGCTGAGGATTACTGAGGATTACCGAGGTTTGCCGAGGATTATCGAGGACTCAACAAGAACCGAACGAGCCGTGGCGAAGTTGGTGAGGATTACCGAGGACTCAACAAGAACCGAACGAGCCGTGGCGAAGTTTGCCGAGGATTACCGAGGTTTGCCGAGGATTACCGAGGACTCAACAAGAACCGAACGAGCCGTGGCGAAGTTGGTGAGGATTACCGAGGACTCAACAAGAACCGAACGAGCCGTGACGAAGTTTGCCGAGGATTACCGAAGACTCAACAAGAACCGAACGAGCCGTGGCGAAGTTTGCCGAGAATTACCGAGATTTGCCGAGGATTACTGAGGACTCAACAAGAACCGAACGAGCCGTGATGAAGTTTGCCGAGGATTACCGAGGACTCAACAAGAACCGAACGAGCCGTGATGAAGTTTGCCGAGGATTACCGAGGACTCAACAAGAACTGAACGAGCCGTGACGAAGTTTGCCGAGGACTCAAGAACCGAACAAGCCGTGGCGAAGTTTGCCGAGGATTACCGAAGACTCGAGCCGGATTACCGAGGACTCAACAAGAACCGAATGAGCTGTGGCGAAGTTTGCCGAGGATTACCGAGGTTTGCCGAGGATTACCGAGGACTCAACAAGAACCGAACGAGCCGTGGCGAAGTTTGCCGAGGATTACCGAGGTCTCAACAAGAACCGAACGAGCCGTGGCGAAGTTGGTGAGGATTACCGAGGACTCAACAAGAACCGAACGAGCCGTGACGAAGTTTGCCGAGGATTACCGAGGACTCAAGAACCGAACGAGCCGTGGCGAAGTTTGCCGAGGATTACCGAGGTTTGCCGAGGATTACCGAGGACTCAACAAGAACCGAACGAGCCGTGGCGAAGTTTGCCGAGGATTACCGAAGACTCAACAAGAACCGAACGAGCCGTGACGAAGTTTGCCGAGGACTCAAGAACCGAACGAGCCGTGGCGAAGTTTGCCGAGGATTACCGAGGACTCAAGAACCGAACGAGCCGTGGCGAAGTTTGCCGAGGATTATCGAAGACTCAACAAGAACCGAACGAGCCGTGACGAAGTTTGCCGAGGATTACCGAGGACTCAACAAGAACCGAACGAGCCGTGACGAAGTTTGCCGAGGATTACCGAAGACTCAACAAGAACCGAACGAGCCGTGACGAAGTTTGCCGAGGATTACCGAAGACTCAACAAGAACCGAACGAGCCGTGGCGAAGTTTGCCGAGAATTACCGAGATTTGCCGAGGATTACTGAGGACTCAACAAGAACCGAACGAGCCGTGATGAAGTTTGCCGAGGATTACCGAGGACTCAACAAGAACCGAACAAGCCGTGATGAAGTTTGCCGAGGATTACCGAGGACTCAACAAGAACCGAACGAGCCGTGACGAAGTTTGCCGAGGACTCAAGAACCGAACAAGCCGTGGCGAAGTTTGCCGAGGATTACCGAAGACTCGAGCCGGATTACCGAGGACTCAACAAGAACCGAATGAGCTGTGGCGAAGTTTGCCGAGGATTACCGAGGTTTGCCGAGGATTACCGAGGACTCAACAAGAACCGAACGAGCCGTGGCGAAGTTTGCCGAGGATTACCGAGGTCTCAACAAGAACCGAACGAGCCGTGGCGAAGTTGGTGAGGATTACCGAGGACTCAACAAGAACCGAACGAGCCGTGACGAAGTTTGCCGAGGATTACCGAGGACTCAAGAACCGAACGAGCCGTGGCGAAGTTTGCCGAGGATTACCGAGGTTTGCCGAGGATTACCGAGGACTCAACAAGAACCGAACGAGCCGTGGCGAAGTTTGCCGAGGATTACCGAAGACTCAACAAGAACCGAACGAGCCGTGACGAAGTTTGCCGAGGACTCAAGAAAACCGAACGAGCCGTGGCGAAGTTTGCCGAGGATTACCGAGGTTTGCCGAGGATTACCGAGGACTCAACAAGAACCGAACGAGCCGTGACGAAGTTTGCCGAGGATTACCAAGGACTCAACAAGAACCGAACGAGCCGTGGCAAAGTTTGCTGAGGATTATCGAAGACTCAACAAGAACCGAACGAGCCGTGACGAAGTTTGCCGAGGATTACCGAGGACTCAAGAACCGAACGAGCCGTGGCGAAGTTTGCCGAGGATTACCGAGGTTTGCTGAGGATTACAGAGGACTCAACAAGAACCGAATGAGCCGTGGCGAAGCTTGCCGAGGATTACCGAAGACTCAACAAGAACCGAACGAGCCGTGGCGAAGTTGGTGAGGATTACCGAGGACTTAACAAGAACCGAACGAGCCGTGACGAAGTTTGCCGAGGATTACCGAAGACTCAACAAGAACTGAACGAGCCGTGACGAAGTTTGCCGAGGATTACCGAGGACTCAAGAACCGAACGAGCCATGGCGAAGTTTGCCGAGGATTACTGAGGATTACCGAGGTTTGCCGAGGATTATCGAGGACTCAACAAGAACCGAACAAGCCGTGGCGAAGTTTGCCGAGGATTACCGAAGACTCGAGCCGGATTACCGAGGACTCAACAAGAACCGAATGAGCTGTGGCGAAGTTTGCCGAGGATTACCGAGGTTTGCCGAGGATTACCGAGGACTCAACAAGAACCGAACGAGCCGTGGCGAAGTTTGCCGAGGATTACCGAGGACTCAAGAACCGAACGAGCCGTGGCGAAGTTTGCCGAGGATTACCGAGGTTTGCCGAGGATTACCGAGTACTCAACAAGAACCGAACGAGCCGTGGCGAAGTTTGCCGAGGATTACCAAAGACTCAACAAGAACCGAACGAGCCGTGACGAAGTTTGCCGAGGACTCAAGAACCGAACAAGCTGTGGCGAAGTTTGCCGAGGATTACCGAGGTTTGCTGAGGATTACAGAGGACTCAACAAGAACCGAATGAGCCGTGGCGAAGTTTGCCGAGGATTACCGAAGACTCAACAAGAACCGAACGAGCCGTGATGAAGTTTGCCGAGGATTACCGAAGACTCAACAAGAACCGAACGAGCCGTGACGAAGTTTGCCGAGGATTACCAAGGACTCAACAAGTACAGAACGAGCCGTGGCAAAGTTTGCTGAGGATTATCGAAGACTCAACAAGAACCGAACGAGCCGTGACGAAGTTTGCCGAGGATTACCGAGGACTCAAGAACCGAACGAGCCGTGGCGAAGTTTGCCGAGGATTACCGAGGTTTGCTGAGGATTACAGAGGACTCAACAAGAACCGAATGAGCCGTGGCGAAGCTTGCCGAGGATTACCGAAGACTCAACAAGAACCTAACGAGCCGTGGCGAAGTTTGCCGAGGATTACCGAGGACTCAACAAGAACTGAACGAGCCGTGGCGAAGTTTGTCGAGAATTACCGAAGACTCAAGTCGGATTACCGAGGACTGAACAAGAACCGAATGAGATGTGGCGAAGTTTGCCGAGGATTACCGAAGACTCAACAAGAACCGAACGAGCCGTGGCGAAGTTTGCCGAGGATTACCGAGGTTTGCCGAGGATTACCGAGGACTCAACAAGAACCGAACGAGCCGTGGCGAAGTTTGCCGAGGATTACCGAGGACTCAAGAACCGAACGAGCCGTGACGAAGTTTGCCGAGGACTCAAGAACCGAACAAGCCATGGCGAAGTTTGCCGAGGATTACCGAGGTTTGCTGAGGATTACAGAGGACTCAACAAGAACCGAATGAGCCGTGGCGAAGTTTGCCGAGGATTACCGAAGACTCAACAAGAACCGAACGAGCCGTGATGAAGTTTGCCGAGGATTACCGAAGACTCAACAAGAACCGAACGAGCCGTGACGAAGTTTGCCGAGGATTACCAAGGACTCAACAAGAACCGAACGAGCCGTGGCAAAGTTTGCTGAGGATTACCGAGGACTCAACAAGAACCGAACGAGCCGTGACGAAGTTTGCCGAGGATTACCGAGGACTCAAGAACCGAACGAGCCGTGGCGAAGTTTGCCAAGGATTACCGAGGTTTGCCGAGGATTACCGAGGACTCAACAAGAACCGAACGAGCCGTGGCGAAGTTTGCCGAGGATTATCGAAGTTTGCCGAGGATTACCGAGGACTCAACAAGAACCGAACGAGCCGTGGCGAAGTTTGCCGAGGATTACCGAGGTTTGCTGAGGATTACAGAGGACTCAACAAGAACCGAATGAGCCGTGGCGAAGCTTGCCGAGGATTACCGAAGACTCAACAAGAACCTAACGAGCCGTGGCGAAGTTTGCCGAGGATTACCAAGGACTCAACAAGAACTGAACGAGCCGTGGCAAAGTTTGTCGAGAATTACCGAAGACTCAAGCCGGATTACCGAGGACTCAACAAGAACCGAATGAGCTGTGGCGAAGTTTGCCGAGGATTACCGAAGACTCAACAAGAACCGAACGAGCCGTGGCGAAGTTTGCCGAGGATTACCGAGGACTCAACAAGAACCGAACGAGCCGTGGCGAAGTTTGCCGAGGATTATCGAAGTTTGCCGAGGATTACCGAGGACTCAACAAGAACCGAACGAGCCGTGGCGAAGTTTGCCGAGGATTACCGAGGTTTGCCGAGGATTACCGAGGACTCAACAAGAACCGAACGAGCCGTGGCGAAGTTGGTGAGGATTACCGAGGACTTAACAAGAACCGAACGAGCCGTGACGAAGTTTGCCGAGGATTACCGAAGACTCAACAAGAACTGAACGAGCCGTGACGAAGCTTGCCGAGGATTACCGAGGACTCAAGAACCGAACGAGCCGTGGCGAAGTTTGCTGAGGATTACTGAGGATTACCGAGGTTTGCCGAGGATTATCGAGGACTCAACAAGAACCGAACGAGCCGTGGCGAAGTTGGTGAGGATTACCGAGGACTCAACAAGAACCGAACGAGCCGTGGCGAAGTTTGCCGAGGATTACCGAGGTTTGCCGAGGATTACCGAGGACTCAACAAGAACCGAACGAGCCGTGGCGAAGTTGGTGAGGATTACCGAGGACTCAACAAGAACCGAACGAGCCGTGACGAAGTTTGCCGAGGATTACCGAAGACTCAACAAGAACCGAACGAGCCGTGGCGAAGTTTGCCGAGAATTACCGAGATTTGCCGAGGATTACTGAGGACTCAACAAGAACCGAACGAGCCGTGATGAAGTTTGCCGAGGATTACCGAGGACTCAACAAGAACCGAACGAGCCGTGATGAAGTTTGCCGAGGATTACCGAGGACTCAACAAGAACTGAACGAGCCGTGACGAAGTTTGCCGAGGACTCAAGAACCGAACAAGCCGTGGCGAAGTTTGCCGAGGATTACCGAAGACTCGAGCCGGATTACCGAGGACTCAACAAGAACCGAATGAGCTGTGGCGAAGTTTGCCGAGGATTACCGAGGTTTGCCGAGGATTACCGAGGACTCAACAAGAACCGAACGAGCCGTGGCGAAGTTTGCCGAGGATTACCGAGGTCTCAACAAGAACCGAACGAGCCGTGGCGAAGTTGGTGAGGATTACCGAGGACTCAACAAGAACCGAACGAGCCGTGACGAAGTTTGCCGAGGATTACCGAGGACTCAAGAACCGAACGAGCCGTGGCGAAGTTTGCCGAGGATTACCGAGGTTTGCCGAGGATTACCGAGGACTCAACAAGAACCGAACGAGCCGTGGCGAAGTTTGCCGAGGATTACCGAAGACTCAACAAGAACCGAACGAGCCGTGACGAAGTTTGCCGAGGACTCAAGAACCGAACGAGCCGTGGCGAAGTTTGCCGAGGATTACCGAGGACTCAAGAACCGAACGAGCCGTGGCGAAGTTTGCCGAGGATTATCGAAGACTCAACAAGAACCGAACGAGCCGTGACGAAGTTTGCCGAGGATTACCGAGGACTCAACAAGAACCGAACGAGCCGTGACGAAGTTTGCCGAGGATTACCGAAGACTCAACAAGAACCGAACGAGCCGTGACGAAGTTTGCCGAGGATTACCGAAGACTCAACAAGAACCGAACGAGCCGTGGCGAAGTTTGCCGAGAATTACCGAGATTTGCCGAGGATTACTGAGGACTCAACAAGAACCGAACGAGCCGTGATGAAGTTTGCCGAGGATTACCGAGGACTCAACAAGAACCGAACAAGCCGTGATGAAGTTTGCCGAGGATTACCGAGGACTCAACAAGAACCGAACGAGCCGTGACGAAGTTTGCCGAGGACTCAAGAACCGAACAAGCCGTGGCGAAGTTTGCCGAGGATTACCGAAGACTCGAGCCGGATTACCGAGGACTCAACAAGAACCGAATGAGCTGTGGCGAAGTTTGCCGAGGATTACCGAGGTTTGCCGAGGATTACCGAGGACTCAACAAGAACCGAACGAGCCGTGGCGAAGTTTGCCGAGGATTACCGAGGTCTCAACAAGAACCGAACGAGCCGTGGCGAAGTTGGTGAGGATTACCGAGGACTCAACAAGAACCGAACGAGCCGTGACGAAGTTTGCCGAGGATTACCGAGGACTCAAGAACCGAACGAGCCGTGGCGAAGTTTGCCGAGGATTACCGAGGTTTGCCGAGGATTACCGAGGACTCAACAAGAACCGAACGAGCCGTGGCGAAGTTTGCCGAGGATTACCGAAGACTCAACAAGAACCGAACGAGCCGTGACGAAGTTTGCCGAGGACTCAAGAACCGAACGAGCCGTGGCGAAGTTTGCCGAGGATTACCGAGGTTTGCCGAGGATTACCGAGGACTCAACAAGAACCGAACGAGCCGTGACGAAGTTTGCCGAGGATTACCAAGGACTCAACAAGAACCGAACGAGCCGTGGCAAAGTTTGCTGAGGATTATCGAAGACTCAACAAGAACCGAACGAGCCGTGACGAAGTTTGCCGAGGATTACCGAGGACTCAAGAACCGAACGAGCCGTGGCGAAGTTTGCCGAGGATTACCGAGGTTTGCTGAGGATTACAGAGGACTCAACAAGAACCGAATGAGCCGTGGCGAAGCTTGCCGAGGATTACCGAAGACTCAACAAGAACCGAACGAGCCGTGGCGAAGTTGGTGAGGATTACCGAGGACTTAACAAGAACCGAACGAGCCGTGACGAAGTTTGCCGAGGATTACCGAAGACTCAACAAGAACTGAACGAGCCGTGACGAAGTTTGCCGAGGATTACCGAGGACTCAAGAACCGAACGAGCCATGGCGAAGTTTGCCGAGGATTACTGAGGATTACCGAGGTTTGCCGAGGATTATCGAGGACTCAACAAGAACCGAACAAGCCGTGGCGAAGTTTGCCGAGGATTACCGAAGACTCGAGCCGGATTACCGAGGACTCAACAAGAACCGAATGAGCTGTGGCGAAGTTTGCCGAGGATTACCGAGGTTTGCCGAGGATTACCGAGGACTCAACAAGAACCGAACGAGCCGTGGCGAAGTTTGCCGAGGATTACCGAGGACTCAAGAACCGAACGAGCCGTGGCGAAGTTTGCCGAGGATTACCGAGGTTTGCCGAGGATTACCGAGTACTCAAAAAGAACCGAACGAGCCGTGGCGAAGTTTGCCGAGGATTACCAAAGACTCAACAAGAACCGAACGAGCCGTGACGAAGTTTGCCGAGGACTCAAGAACCGAACAAGCTGTGGCGAAGTTTGCCGAGGATTACCGAGGTTTGCTGAGGATTACAGAGGACTCAACAAGAACCGAATGAGCCGTGGCGAAGTTTGCCGAGGATTACCGAAGACTCAACAAGAACCGAACGAGCCGTGATGAAGTTTGCCGAGGATTACCGAAGACTCAACAAGAACCGAACGAGCCGTGACGAAGTTTGCCGAGGATTACCAAGGACTCAACAAGTACAGAACGAGCCGTGGCAAAGTTTGCTGAGGATTATCGAAGACTCAACAAGAACCGAACGAGCCGTGACGAAGTTTGCCGAGGATTACCGAGGACTCAAGAACCGAACGAGCCGTGGCGAAGTTTGCCGAGGATTACCGAGGTTTGCTGAGGATTACAGAGGACTCAACAAGAACCGAATGAGCCGTGGCGAAGCTTGCCGAGGATTACCGAAGACTCAACAAGAACCTAACGAGCCGTGGCGAAGTTTGCCGAGGATTACCGAGGACTCAACAAGAACTGAACGAGCCGTGGCGAAGTTTGTCGAGAATTACCGAAGACTCAAGTCGGATTACCGAGGACTGAACAAGAACCGAATGAGATGTGGCGAAGTTTGCCGAGGATTACCGAAGACTCAACAAGAACCGAACGAGCCGTGGCGAAGTTTGCCGAGGATTACCGAGGTTTGCCGAGGATTACCGAGGACTCAACAAGAACCGAACGAGCCGTGGCGAAGTTTGCCGAGGATTACCGAGGACTCAACAAGAACCGAACGAGCCGTGGCGAAGTTGGTGAGGATTACCGAGGATTTAACAAGAACCGAACAAGCCGTGACGAAGTTTGCCAAGGATTACCGAAGACTCAAGAACCGAACGAGCCGTGGCGAAGTTTGCCGAGGATTACTGAGGATTACCGAGGTTTGCCGAGGATTACCGAGGACTCAACAAGAACCGAACGAGCCGTGGCGAAGTTGGTGAGGATTACCGAGGACTCAACAAGAACCGAACGAGCCGTGGCGAAGTTTGCCGAGGATTACCGAGGTTTGCCGAGGATTACCGAGGACTCAACAAGAACCGAACGAGCCGTGGCGAAGTTGGTGAGGATTACCGAGGACTCAACAAGAACCGAACGAGCCGTGACGAAGTTTGCCGAGGATTACCGAAGACTCAACAAGAACCGAACGAGCCGTGGCGAAGTTTGCCGAGGATTACCGAGGACTCAACAAGAACCGAACGAGCCGTGGCGAAGTTGGTGAGGATTACCGAGGACTCAACAAGAACCGAACGAGCCGTGACGAAGTTTGCCGAGGATTACCGAGGACTCAAGAACCGAACGAGCCGTGGCGAAGTTGGTGAGGATTACCGAGGATTTAACAAGAACCGAACAAGCCGTGACGAAGTTTGCCAAGGATTACCGAAGACTCAAGAACCGAACGAGCCGTGGCGAAGTTTGCCGAGGATTACTGAGGATTACCGAGGTTTGCCGAGGATTACCGAGGACTCAACAAGAACCGAACGAGCCGTGGCGAAGTTGGTGAGGATTACCGAGGACTCAACAAGAACCGAACGAGCCGTGGCGAAGTTGGTGAGGATTACCGAGGATTTAACAAGAACCGAACAAGCCGTGACGAAGTTTGCCAAGGATTACCGAAGACTCAAGAACCGAACGAGCCGTGGCGAAGTTTGCCAAGGATTACCGAAGACTCAAGAACCGAACGAGCCGTGGCGAAGTTTGCCGAGGATTACTGAGGATTACCGAGGTTTGCCGAGGATTACCGAGGACTCAACAAGAACCGAACGAGCCGTGGCGAAGTTGGTGAGGATTACCGAGGATTTAACAAGAACCGAACAAGCCGTGACGAAGTTTGCCAAGGATTACCGAAGACTCAAGAACCGAACGAGCCGTGGCGAAGTTTGCCAAGGATTACTGAGGATTACCGAGGTTTGCCGAGGATTACCGAGGACTCAACAAGAACCGAACGAGCCGTGGCGAAGTTGGTGAGGATTACCGAGGACTCAACAAGAACCGAACGAGCCGTGGCGAAGTTTGCCGAGGATTACCGAGGTTTGCCGAGTATTACCGAGGACTCAACAAGAACCGAACGAGCCGTGGCGAAGTTGGTGAGGATTACCGAGGACTCAACAAGAACCGAACGAGCCGTGACGAAGTTTGCCGAGGATTACCGAAGACTCAACAAGAACCGAACGAGCCGTGGCGAAGTTTGCCGAGGATTACCGAGGACTCAACAAGAACCGAACGAGCCGTGGCGAAGTTGGTGAGGATTACCGAGGACTCAACAAGAACCGAACGAGCCGTGACGAAGTTTGCCGAGGATTACCGAGGACTCAAGAACCGAACGAGCCGTGGCGAAGTTTGCCGAGGTTTGCCGAGGATTACCGAGGACTCAACAAGAACCGAACGAGCCGTGGCGAAGTTTGCCGAGGATTATCGAAGTTTGCCGAGGATTACCGAGGACTCAACAAGAACCGAACGAGCCGTGGCAAAGTTTGCCGAGGATTACCGAGGATTACCGAGGTTTGCCGAGGATTACCGAGGACTCAACAAGAACCGATCGAGCAGTGGCGAAGTTGGTGAGGATTACCGAGGATTTAACAAGAACCGAACAAGCCGTGACGAAGTTTGCCGAGGATTACCGAAGACTCAACAAGAACTGAACGAGCCGTGATGAAGCTTGCCGAGGATTACCGAGGACTCAAGAACCGAACGAGCCGTGGCGAAGTTTGCCGAGGATTACTGAGGATTACCGAGGTTTGCCGAGGATTACCGAGGACTCAACAAGAACCGAACGAGCCGTGGCGAAGTTGGTGAGGATTACCGAGGACTCAACAAGAACCGAACGAGCCGTGGCGAAGTTGGTGAGGATTACCGAAGACTCAACAAGAACCGAACGAGCCGTGGCGAAGTTTGCCGAGAATTACCGAGGTTTGCCGAGGATTACTGAGGACTCAACAAGAACCGAACGAGCCATGGCGAAGTTTGCCGAGGATTACCGAGGACTCAAGAACCGAACGAGCCGTGACGAAGTTTGCCGAGGATTACCGAAGACTCAAGAACCGAACGAGCCGTGATGAAGTTTGCCGAGGATTACCGAGGACTCAACAAGAACCGAACGAGCCGTGATGAAGTTTGCCGAGGATTACCGAGGACTCAACAAGAACCGAACAAGCCGTGGCGAAGTTTGCCGAGGATTACCGAAGACTCGAGCCGGATTACCGAGGACTCAACAAGAACCGAATGAGCTGTGGCGAAGTTTGCCGAGGATTACCGAAGACTCAAGAACCGAACGAGCCGTGGCGAAGTTTGCCGAGGATTACCGAGGTTTGCCGAGGATTACCGAGGACTCAACAAGAACCGAACGAGCCGTGGCGAAGTTTGCCGAGGATTATCAAAGTTTGTCGAGGATTACCGAGGACTCAACAAGAACCGAACGAGCCGTGGCGAAGTTTGCCGAGGATTACCGAGGTTTGCCGAGGACTCAACAAGAACCGAACGAGCCGTGGCGAAGTTGGTGAGGATTACCGAGGACTCAACAAGAACCGAACGAGCCGTGACGAAGTTTGCCGAGGATTACCGAGGACTCAAGAACCGAACGAGCCGTGGCGAAGTTTGCAGAGGATTACCGAGGTTTGCCGAGGATTACTGAGGACTCAACAAGAACCGATCGAGCCGTGGCGAAGTTGGTGAGGATTACCGAGGATTTAACAAGAACCGAACAAGCCGTGACGAAGTTTGCCGAGGATTACCGAAGACTCAACAAGAACTGAACGAGCCGTGATGAAGTTTGCCGAGGATTACCGAGGACTCAAGAACCGAACGAGCCGTGGCGAAGTTTGCCGAGGATTACTGAGGATTACCGAGGTTTGCCGAGGATTACCGAGGACTCAACAAGAACCGAACGAGCCGTGGCGAAGTTGGTGAGGATTACCGAGGACTCAACAAGAACCGAACGAGCCGTGGCGAAGTTTGCCGAGGATTACCGAGGTTTGCCGAGGATTACAGAGGACTCAACAAGAACCGAACGAGCCGTGGCGAAGTTGGTGAGGATTACCGAAGACTCAACAAGAACCGAACGAGCCGTGGCGAAGTTTGCCGAGAATTACCGAGGTTTGCCGAGGATTACTGAGGACTCAACAAGAACCGAACGAGCCATGGCGAAGTTTGCCGAGGATTACCGAGGACTCAAGAACCGAACGAGCCGTGACGAAGTTTGCCGAGGATTACCGAAGACTCAAGAACCGAACGAGCCGTGATGAAGTTTGCCGAGGATTACCGAGGACTCAACAAGAACCGAACGAGCCGTGATGAAGTTTGCCGAGGATTACCGAGGACTCAACAAGAACCGAACAAGCCGTGGCGAAGTTTGCCGAGGATTACCGAAGACTCGAGCCGGATTACCGAGGACTCAACAAGAACCGAATGAGCTGTGGCGAAGTTTGCCGAGGATTACTGAAAACTCAAGAACCGAACGAGCCGTGGCGAAGTTTGCCGAGGATTACCGAGGTTTGCCGAGGATTACCGAGGACTCAACAAGAACCGAACGAGCCGTGGCGAAGTTTGCCGAGGATTACCGAGGTTTGCCGAGGACTCAACAAGAACCGAACGAGCCGTGGCGAAGTTGGTGAGGATTACCGAGGACTCAACAAGAACCGAACGAGCCGTGACGAAGTTTGCCGAGGATTACCGAGGACTCAAGAACCGAACGAGCCGTGGCGAAGTTTGCAGAGGATTACCGAAGTTTGCCGAGGATTACCGAAGACTCGAGCCGGATTACCGAGGACTCAACAAGAACCGAATGAGCTGTGGCGAAGTTTGCCGAGGATTACCGAAGACTCAAGAACCGAACGAGCCGTGGCGAAGTTTGCCGAGGATTACCGAGGTTTGCCGAGGATTACCGAGGACTCAACAAGAACCGAACGAGCCGTGGCGAAGTTTGCCGAGGATTATCAAAGTTTGTCGAGGATTACCGAGGACTCAACAAGAACCGAACGAGCCGTGGCGAAGTTTGCCGAGGATTACCGAGGTTTGCCGAGGACTCAACAAGAACCGTACGAGCCGTGGCGAAGTTGGTGAGGATTACCGAGGACTCAACAAGAACCGAACGAGCCGTGACGAAGTTTGCCGAGGATTACCGAGGACTCAAGAACCGAACGAGCCGTGGCGAAGTTTGCAGAGGATTACCGAGGTTTGCCGAGGATTACTGAGGACTCAACAAGAACCGAACGAGCCGTGGCGAAGTTTGCCGAGGATTACCGAGGACTCAAGAACCGAACGTGCCGTGACGAAGTTTGCCGAGGACTCAAGAACCGAACAAGCCGTGGCGAAGTTTGCCGAGGATTACCGAGGTTTGCTGAGGATTACAGAGGACTCAACAAGAACCGAATGAGCCGTGGCGAAGTTTGCCGAGGATTACCGAAGACTCAGCAAGAACCGAACGAGCCGTGACGAAGTTTGCCGAGGATTACCGAGGACTCAAGAACCGAACGAGCCGTGGCGAAGTTTGCCGAGGATTACCGAGGTTTGCCGAGGATTACTGAGGACTCAAAAAGAACCGAACGAGCCGTGGCGAAGTTTGCCGAGGATTATCGAGGACTCAAGAACCGAACGAGCCGTGACGAAGTTTGCCGAGGATTACCGAAGACTCAACAAGAACCGAACGAGCCGTGATGAAGTTTGCCGAGGACTCAAGAACCGAACAAGCCGTGGCGAAGTTTGCCGAGGATTACCGAGGTTTGCTGAGGATTACAGAGGACTCAACAAGAACCGAATGAGCCGTGGCGAAGTTTGCCGAGGATTACCGAAGACTCAACAAGAACCGAACGAGCCGTGACGAAGTTTGCCGAGGATTACCGAGGACTCAAGAACCGAACGAGCCGTGGCGAAGTTTGCTGAGGATTACCGAGGTTTGCCGAGGATTACTGAGGACTCAAAAAGAACCGAACGAGCCGTGGCGAAGTTTGCCGAGGATTATCGAGGACTCAAGAACCGAACGAGCCGTGACGAAGTTTGCCGAGGATTACCGAAGACTCAAGAACCGAAGAAGCCGTGGCGAAGTTTGCCGAGGATTACCGAAGACTCAACAAGAACCGAACGAGCCGTGACGAAGTTTGCCGAGGACTCAAGAACCGAACGAGCCGTGGCGAAGTTTGCCGAGGATTACTGAGGACTCAACAAGAACCGAACGAGCCGTGGCGAAGTTTGCCGAGGATTACCGAGGACTCAAGAACCGAACGAGCCGTGGCGAAGTTTGCCGAGGATTACCGAAGACTCAACAAGAACCGAACGTGCCGTGACGAAGTTTGCCGAGGACTCAAGAACCGAACAAGCCGTGGCGAAGTTTGCCGAGGATTACAGAGGACTCAACAAGAACCGAATGAGCCGTGGCGAAGTTTGCCGAGGATTACCGAAGACTCAACAAGAACCGAACGAGCCGTGACGAAGTTTGCCGAGGATTACCGAGGTTTGCCGAGGATTACTGAGGACTCAAAAAGAAACGAACGAGCCGTGGTGAAGTTTGCTGAGGATTATCGAGGACTCAAGAACAGAACGAGCCGTGGCGAAGTTTGCCGAGGATTACCGAAGACTCAAGAACCGAACGAGCCGTGACGAAGTTTGCCGAGGACTCAAGAACCGAACAAGCCGTGGCGAAGTTTGCCGAGGATTACCGAGGTTTGCCGAGGATTACTGAGGACTCAAAAAGAACCGAACGAGCCGTGGCGAAGTTTGCCGAGGATTATCGAGGACTCAAGAACCGAACGAGCCGTGGCGAAGTTTGCCGAGGATTACCGAAGACTCAACAAGAACCGAACGAGCCGTGACGAAGTTTGCCGAGGACTCAAGAACCGAACAAGCCGTGGCGAAGTTTGCCGATGATTACCGAGGTTTGCTGAGGATTACAGAGGACTCAACAAGAACCGAATGAGCCGTGGCGAAGTTTGCCGAGGATTACCGAGGACTCAAGAACCGAACGAGCCGTGGCGAAGTTTGCTGAGGATTACCGAGGTTTGCCGAGGATTACTGAGGACTCAAAAAGAACCGAACGAGCCGTGGCGAAGTTTGCCGAGGATTATTGAGGACTCAAGAACCGAACGAGCCGTGACGAAGTTTGCCGAGGATTACCGAAGACTCAAGAACCGAAGGAGCCGTGACGAAGTTTGCCGAGGACTCAAGAACCGAACAAGCCGTGGCGAAGTTTGCCGAGGATTACCGAAGACTCAAGAACCGAACGAGCCGTGGCGAAGTTTGCCGAGGATTACCGAGGTTTGCTGAGGATTACAGAGGACTCAACAAGAACCGAATGAGCCGTGGCGAAGTTTGCCGAGGATTACCGAAGACTCAACAAGAACCGAACGAGCCGTGACGAAGTTTGCCGAGGATTACCGAGGACTCAACAAGAACCGAACGAGCCGTGGCAAAGTTTGCTGAGGATTATCGAAGACTCAAGAACCGAACGAGCCGTGATGAAGTTTGCCGAGGATTACCGAGGACTCAAGAACCGAACGAGCCGTGGCGAAGTTTGCCGAGGATTACCGAGGTTTGCTGAGGATTAAAGAGGACTCAACAAGAACCGAACGAGCCGTGGCGAAGTTTGCCGAGGATTACCGAGTACTCAACAAGAACTGAACGAGCCGTGGCGAAGTTTGCCGAGGATTACCGAAGACTCAAACCGGATTACCGAGGACTCAAGAACTGAACGAGCCGTGGCGAAGTTTGTCGAGAATTACCGAAGACTCAAGCCGGATTACCGAGGACTCAACAAGAACCGAATGAGCTGTGGCGAAGTTTGCCGAGGATTACCGAAGACTCAACAAGAACCGAACGAGTCGTGGCGAAGTTTGCCGAGGATTACCGAGGTTTGCCGAGGATTACCGAGGACTCAACAAGAACCGAACGAGCCGTGGCGAAGTTTGCCGAGGATTATCGAAGTTTGCCGAGGATTACCGAGGACTCAACAAGAACCGAACGAGCCGTGGCGAAGTTTGCCGAGGATTACCGAGGTTTGCCGAGGATTACCGAGGACTCAACAAGAACCGAACGAGCCGTGGCGAAGTTGGTGAGGATTACCGAGGACTCAACAAGAACCGAACGAGCCGTGACGAAGTTTGCCGAGGATTACCGAGGACTCAAGAACCGAACGAGCCGTGGCGAAGTTTGCAGAGGATTACCGAGGTTTGCCGAGGATTACTGAGGACTCAACAAGAACCGAACGAGCCGTGGCGAAGTTTGCCAAGGATTACCGAGGACTCAAGAACCGAACGTGCCGTGACGAAGTTTGCCGAGGACTCAAGAACCGAACAAGCCGTGGCGAAGTTTGCCGAGGATTACCGAGGTTTGCTGAGGATTACAGAGGACTCAACAAGAACCGAATGAGCCGTGGCGAAGTTTGCCGAGGATTACCGAAGACTCAACAAGAACCGAACGAGCCGTGACGAAGTTTGCCGAGGATTACCGAGGACTCAAGAACCGAACGAGCCGTGGCGAAGTTTGCCGAGGATTACCGAGGTTTGCCGAGGATTACTGAGGACTCAAAAAGAACCGAACGAGCCGTGGTGAAGTTTGCCGAGGATTATCGAGGACTCAAGAACCGAACGAGCCGTGACGAAGTTTGCCGAGGATTACCGAAGACTCAACAAGAACCGAACGAGCCGTGATGAAGTTTGCCGAGGACTCAAGAACCGAACAAGCCGTGGCGAAGTTTGCCGAGGATTACCGAGGTTTGCTGAGGATTACAGAGGACTCAACAAGAACCGAATGAGCCGTGGCGAAGTTTGCCGAGGATTACCGAAGACTCAACAAGAACCGAACGAGCCGTGACGAAGTTTGCCGAGGATTACCGAGGACTCAAGAACCGAACGAGCCGTGGCGAAGTTTGCTGAGGATTACCGAGGTTTGCCGAGGATTACTGAGGACTCAAAAAGAACCGAACGAGCCGTGGCGAAGTTTGCCGAGGATTATCGAGGACTCAAGAACCGAACGAGCCGTGACGAAGTTTGCCGAGGATTACCGAAGACTCAAGAACCGAAGAAGCCGTGGCGAAGTTTGCCGAGGATTACCGAAGACTCAACAAGAACCGAACGAGCCGTGACGAAGTTTGCCGAGGACTCAAGAACCGAACGAGCCGTGGCGAAGTTTGCCGAGGATTACTGAGGACTCAACAAGAACCGAACGAGCCGTGGCGAAGTTTGCCGAGGATTACCGAGGACTCAAGAACCGAACGAGCCGTGGCGAAGTTTGCCGAGGATTACCGAAGACTCAACAAGAACCGAACGTGCCGTGACGAAGTTTGCCGAGGACTCAAGAACCGAATGAGCCGTGGCGAAGTTTGCCGAGGATTACCGAAGACTCAACAAGAACCGAACGAGCCGTGACGAAGTTTGCCGAGGATTACCGAGGTTTGCCGAGGATTACTGAGGACTCAAAAAGAAACGAACGAGCCGTGGTGAAGTTTGCTGAGGATTATCGAGGACTCAAGAACAGAACGAGCCGTGGCGAAGTTTGCCGAGGATTACCGAAGACTCAAGAACCGAACGAGCCGTGACGAAGTTTGCCGAGGACTCAAGAACCGAACAAGCCGTGGCGAAGTTTGCCGAGGATTACCGAGGTTTGCCGAGGATTACTGAGGACTCAAAAAGAACCGAACGAGCCGTGGCGAAGTTTGCCGAGGATTATCGAGGACTCAAGAACCGAACGAGCCGTGGCGAAGTTTGCCGAGGATTACCGAAGACTCAACAAGAACCGAACGAGCCGTGACGAAGTTTGCCGAGGACTCAAGAACCGAACAAGCCGTGGCGAAGTTTGCCGATGATTACCGAGGTTTGCTGAGGATTACAGAGGACTCAACAAGAACCGAATGAGCCGTGGCGAAGTTTGCCGAGGATTACCGAGGACTCAAGAACCGAACGAGCCGTGGCGAAGTTTGCTGAGGATTACCGAGGTTTGCCGAGGATTACTGAGGACTCAAAAAGAACCGAACGAGCCGTGGCGAAGTTTGCCGAGGATTATTGAGGACTCAAGAACCGAACGAGCCGTGACGAAGTTTGCCGAGGATTACCGAAGACTCAAGAACCGAAGGAGCCGTGACGAAGTTTGCCGAGGACTCAAGAACCGAACAAGCCGTGGCGAAGTTTGCCGAGGATTACCGAAGACTCAAGAACCGAACGAGCCGTGGCGAAGTTTGCCGAGGATTACCGAGGTTTGCTGAGGATTACAGAGGACTCAACAAGAACCGAATGAGCCGTGGCGAAGTTTGCCGAGGATTACCGAAGACTCAACAAGAACCGAACGAGCCGTGACGAAGTTTGCCGAGGATTACCGAGGACTCAACAAGAACCGAACGAGCCGTGGCAAAGTTTGCTGAGGATTATCGAAGACTCAAGAACCGAACGAGCCGTGATGAAGTTTGCCGAGGATTACCGAGGACTCAAGAACCGAACGAGCCGTGGCGAAGTTTGCCGAGGATTACCGAGGTTTGCTGAGGATTAAAGAGGACTCAACAAGAACCGAACGAGCCGTGGCGAAGTTTGCCGAGGATTACCGAGTACTCAACAAGAACTGAACGAGCCGTGGCGAAGTTTGCCGAGGATTACCGAAGACTCAAACCGGATTACCGAGGACTCAAGAACTGAACGAGCCGTGGCGAAGTTTGTCGAGAATTACCGAAGACTCAAGCCGGATTACCGAGGACTCAACAAGAACCGAATGAGCTGTGGCGAAGTTTGCCGAGGATTACCGAAGACTCAACAAGAACCGAACGAGTCGTGGCGAAGTTTGCCGAGGATTACCGAGGTTTGCCGAGGATTACCGAGGACTCAACAAGAACCGAACGAGCCGTGGCGAAGTTTGCCGAGGATTATCGAAGTTTGCCGAGGATTACCGAGGACTCAACAAGAACCGAACGAGCCGTGACGAAGTTTGCCAAGGATTACCGAAGACTCAACAAGAACCGAACGAGCCGTGACCAAGTTTGCCGAGGATTACCGAAGACTCAACAAGAACCGAACGAGCCGTGGCGAAGTTTGCCGAGGATTACCGAGGACTCAACAAGAACCGAACGAGCCATGATGAAGTTTGCCGAGGATTACCGAGGACTCAACAAGAACCGAACGAGCCGTGGCGAAGTTTGCCGAGGATTACCGAGGACTCAACAAGAACCGAACGAGCCGTGGCGAAGTTTGCCGAGGATTACCGAGGACTCAACAAGATACAGATACGACTGACTAATATTGATCAGCCTACGATAGGATTCCTAAAGGTTTCGCACACATCACAGACACTGATGCACAAACACGGAGATGTTCTACATATCATAAGTATAAAGAAAGAATATACCAGTCTGATAAACTCATTATTTTTAGTTAAACCACTTAAAATATGATCTGCATGCACAATAAACCGTACTAAAACTCAGGTTTTCCCATGTTTTAATAAAAACTCAGGCTTTTAATAAAACAATAAAGCATATCTCCAGTATCCTGCGTTTTGTTTGTTATAAAGAAACTTTGCAACATGACACAGAGTTGTTAAAAAATACATGCGTAGTGACATCATTGCTTGATAACGTCAGGAGCCGATGAATCGGCTTTTTGAACCGGTTCAATGAGCCGAACTGTCAAAAGAACCGGTTCAATGAGCCAAACTGTCAAAAAAAGAACCGGTTCAATGAGCCGAACTGTCAAAAAAAAGAACCGGTTCAATGAGCCGAACTGTCAGAAAAGAACCGGTTCAATGAGCCAAACTGTCAAAAAAAGAACCAGTTCAATGAGCCAAACTGTCAAAAAAAGAACCAGTTCAATGAGCCGAACTGTCAGAAAAGAACCGGTTCAATGAGCCAAACTGTCAAAAAAAGAACCAGTTCAATGAGCCAAACTGTCAAAAAAAGAACCAGTTCAATGAGCCGAACTGTCAGAAAAGAACCGGTTCAATGAGCCGAACTGTCAAAAGAACCGGTTCAATGAGCCGAACTGTCAAAAGAACCGGTTCAATGAGCCGAGCTGTCAAAAAAATAACCGGTTTAATGAGCCGAACTGTCAAAAGAACCGATTCAATGAGCCGAACTGTCAAAAGAAGTGGTTCAATGAGCCGAACTGTCCAAAAAGAACCGGTTCAATGAGCCGAACTGTCAAAAGAACCGATTCAATGAGCCGAACTGTCAAAAGAAGTGGTTCAATGAGCCGAACTGTCCAAAAAGAACCGGTTCAATGAGCCGAACTGTCAAAAGAAGTGGTTCAATGAGCCGAACGGTCAAAAGAACCGGTTCAATGAGCCGAACTGTCAAAAGAACCAGTTCAATGAGCCGAACTGTCAAAAGAACCGGTTCAATGAGCCGAACTGTCAAAAGAACCGGTTCAATGAGCCGAACTGTCCGAAAAGGACCGGTTCAAAGAGCCGAACTGTCAAAAGAACCGGTTCAATGAGCCGAACTGTCCGAAAAGAACCGGTTCAATGAGCCGAACTCTCCGAAATGAGCCTAATGCCGCGTTCAAGTCCTCCTGGGACGTTCGTACTTACGAGTTGACAAGTCGTTATTACAACGTCGGGTGCGTTCAAGTCACTTTGGGTGGAACAAGATGGCGATTTAACTTTTCTACATAAAATTCAATTATTTTTTTAACTCTACATCTATAAAATGATGAATGAAGGATGTGCATCATATTGTGTGTTTTCTTTTTTCTGTATTTATTTAATATATGAAGGTGATGTAAACTGAATAATTATATATTCTATTATAATTATACAATAATATAATATTTTGTATGTGTAACTTATATAGTTTTATTGTACATTACAAAAAAATAATAATTTTATTAATTTCAACAACTTTACCGATGCTGCATATCTTTAGTCTTTGGCTGCGTCCATTGCATCCGACACGTTTTTTCACCGACACGCCCCCAACTCTCACTGACACGCCCCCAACTCGGAAACTCGGGGCTTAAAGAAAATTTCGAGTTTCCCACTCGTAATAACGACTTTGTGGTGGCGTTCATGTGCTTTCAACTCGTAAATACGATGTATCCAACATGACTTGAACGCACCATAACTGTCAAAAGAACCAGTTCAATGAGCTGAACTGTCCAAAGAGAACCGGTTCAATGAGCCGAACTGTCCGAATAGAACCGGTTCAATGAGCCGAACTGTCAAAAGAACCGTTTCAATGAGCCGAACTGTCCGAAAAGAACCAGTTCAATGAGCCGAACTGTCCGAAAAGAACCAGTTCAATGAGCCGAACTGTCCAAAAAGAACCGGTTCAATGAGTCTAACTGTCAAAAGAACCGGTTCAATGAGCCGAACTGTCAAAAGAAGCGGTTCAATGAGCCGAACTGTCAAAAGAAGCGGTTCAATGAGCCGAACTGTCAAAAGAACCGTTTCAATGAGCCAAACTGTCCGAAAAGAACCAGTTCAATGAGCCGAACTGTCCAAAAAGAACCAGTTCAATGAGCCGAACTGTCCAAAAAGAACCGGTTCAATGAGCCGAACTGTCCAAAAAGAACCAGTTCAATGAGCCGAACTGTCCAAAAAGAACCGGTTCAATGAGTCTAACTGTCAAAAGAACCGGTTCAATGAGCCGAACTGTCCGAAATGAGCCTAACTGTCAAAAGAACCGGTTCAATGAGCTGAACTGTCCGAAAAGAACCGGTTCAATGAGCCGAACTGTCAAAAGAACCGGTTCAATGAGCTGAACTGTCCGAAAAGAACCGGTTCAATGAGGCGAACTGTCTGAAAAGAACCGGTTCAATGAGCCGAACTGTCAAAAGAAACGGTTCAATGAGCAGAACTGTCAAAAGAAACGGTTCAATGAGCCGAACTGTCAAAAGAAACGGTTCAATGAGCCGAACTGTCCAAAAAGAACCGAAAATGCGTAAATGAATCGGACTTTGCATCACTACTTCACACACAAAAGAAGCTGCTGTTAAATCCTGCATGTGTTTGTGAGGGAAACTCACTGCGATGTAGCTGGGGCTGGCATTGCGTCCAAAGCAGTTTTGACTGCTTCCAGCCTCTCCATCTTTCCCACGATACACCGTTGACACAGACGCCAGTGATTTCACCTGCTGGTTCACTGCAGAGGAGAGCGACGGATAGTTAGCTGGATGCATTCAGATTTATTAAAACGCAAAAGTGTCTAGTGTCAGGCTCTAAGCAGACGTACACACTCTTCCATGCAGCAAAGCCACAGGTATTTGGAAATACGTGACCCTGGAGCACAAAACCAGTCATAAGTGTCAATTTTTCGAAATTGAGATTTATACATCATCTGAAAGCTGAATAAATAATCTTTCCATTGATGTATGGTTTGTTATGATCGGACAATATTTGTCTGAGATGCAACTATTTGAAAATCTGGAATCTGAGGGTGCAAAAAAATCTAAATATTGAGAAAATCATCTTTAAAGTTGTTCAAATGAAGTTCTTAGCAATGCATATTACTAATCAAAAATTAAGTTTTGATATATTTACAGTAGGAAATTTACTAAATATCTTCATGGAACATGATCTTAATATCCTAATGATGTTTGGCATAAAAGAAAAATGTATAATTTTGACCCATACAATGTATTGTTGGCTATTGCTACAAATATACCTGTGTTACTTATGACTGCTTTTGTGCTCCAGGGACACTTACATATAAGCAATTCTTGCCACCTGCCAAAAAATATAATTCTTTTAATATAAATAACTTTATAAAAATACACGTCCGTTCATTTCTCTGCATCACACGAACATTTGAGAAATGATCTTAAAGCAAATGCAGGAAGGTTTCTACGCAAAATTTTATAAATGAGACGCCAGACCTCTTTATTTATGCTTATTCTTTTAACATCAATCTACATTTAACACCACATTATTACAGAACAAAAAACAGCTTTGGGCACGTCAAATTCTTGAAGGTTACATAGACAAAACATTCTGTATCCAATGTTGTGTCGTATGTTTTTCTGAAGGGGCAAATGAAAGGGAATTGTACTTGCACGACTGGACAATTAGACTAGGGAAGCACCGAAATTTCGGCGAGAATGACTTTATTACATTATACTACAAATATCTTGGGACACTCATAGATTCTGAAAAGAACTGGGAGTCTCTGTGTAAAAAGAAACATCGGCGTCTGCTTTGCCACAGAAAGCTGTCCAGATTTCACAATGATAAATCCATGATGACGCTCTTTTATCAGGCTTTTAAAGTGGTCATCAGATGCCCATTTTTCACAAGTTGATATGATTCTTTAGGGCAGTCGCATAGCTACGGGTGGCCCGGGCCCACCCACTTTCATCTGTGGCCCACCCAATGAGAAGTTGGTAATTTTCCAAATGGATGTAATGTATTAAACGATACTAATAAACATCTTATTTCACTGTAATTTTATATATTTATGTTACGTTCCGCATGTGTTTTCGTATATTGTTTTGTTTCTCGCTCTCCTGTCTTTCTGTGTTCCTTTTTGCTCCACTTCTAGGTCGGTGTTTATTGGCTGACTCGACTGCCAATCATCATTCTGACGTTATGATGTTCTGCCAATCTGCTGACGTGCCAGCTGTATTTGGGGACTTGAGTTGATTGTGTGTGTGTGCGCCATGCCAGCGTACCTTGTGCTCCAAAGCGGTCAGCAGTTTGGGCTCGACACCAATTGTCTCCCGATGCTTAATGTATCTCGTCTTATGAAGTCATGCTTTGTGTTGTGTGATTTGATCTATTTATAGATTTGTTCTTTGGCGATTGATTTGTATCGAATTCTTCATTGAAGTTAACGCTGATGCCCGTATTGGAGTTTTAGTCTTACCATGTCAAGTTCAAAGTATAAGAATGCATGTTGGTGCATCGAGTAGTTAATCAGATACGGCTCTTGGTGACGATCAAATGTTTAGTCAATCGATGTTCTAATATTATTTGTTTTGTTTTCTGATCAGGTTAGTTTATACTTTGTTAGATTAGATTTGAGTGTTACGCCGCCCTTGTACTTTTGTTTGCAGATTATAGGAGTTTAGTTTGGGCGTCGTATACGCTGAAGATTTCGGTTTTATTTTCATATTTACTTTTGTTAGTCAGTTTAGAGGTTAGTATAAGGATTGTTTTGTCTTGTTTATTTCTTTAATTTGGGTGACACTCTTGTTTCTTTTGTTGTTGTGTTGAATTCCATATTTTCTCGTTTTTGTAACTTTGTATTTTTCCTCAACGCGACTAGTAAAGACTTTTTGAAATAGAAATACTACTTCTCGGTATCCTCTTTGATCTGCACCACACCCAGTAACAGTTGTCTCACATAAATGTTACGGTATCATCCCTTTTTAACATCAAGCACGTAACAATTTATTAAAACAATATTAAACTCTTGTTTTCATGGTCAATTACAGGTCGTTTCTTAGTTTCCCCTCTTCCTATAGGTGCATCACGCTTGTCAAAATGATGATGATTCGGCCGTTTCTTTCTGTTAGTCCCACCCACCACAATGTTATGTTTACGACTTAAGGATATAAAATGAGTAAAATGCGCGCGTTTGTGGAGTTAAATTTGAAAATAGCCGAGTTCAGCAATCATAAATCAGATCAATTCTTTAAAAAGTAAAATCTTAGCAATAAATCCGGACCGTCTACAAATGTAAACCCGACAGACCACCTGCGGGTGCTGGATTTATCGATCGGAAACTTCTGAACCAAGCGTGTTTGAAGCATCATATGAGCATAGGTACACAGTGTTTGATCTGCTAAAAATGCATCCTTTGTGGAAAGAAACGCATAAAATTTGTGCTGGATCCTGGTCGCCAAAACAAAACTGCATAATTTGCAGCTGCGCACATTTCTGCGGTCCTCGATGTGCGTGAACTGAGACGTTTGATTATGAAATCATCAGCGAAGCCCCGTTGTTTCACACTGACTGAGGTAATGCTTTACAATAAACTTCCTTTAGTTAACGTTAGTTAATGCATTAACTAACATTAGCAATACATTTGTTACCGTGTTGTTTATTCATCTTTGTTAACCAGCTCATGCAAATGTTAACAGATACAACTTTGAATTTGAATAATGTCCTAAATTTTGAAATGAACATTAATATAACAAATTACTAATGTTAATGCATGCTTTAGAAGTACTGTGTAATGAACCTTGGTGCTGTATTTTGTGTTGGCAATTTGACATGCAGTTTTCATATGCTACACACTTGGCCCACCCAGTTTTATGTAGCTCCACCCACTTTAACATTTCTGGCTACGCTAGTGCTTTAGGGTCTTAATGAAACATACTTTGGTTAAAATTTCTCAATGGTAGTGTAAAACACCTTTTTTACCCTGTCAAAATCAGCTCTGGTTTCAGCACGCTGTTCTAGTCCATGTTGCTTTAAATGCTAATGAGCTCTGCTGACTCCGCCCCTCTCTTCCATGGAGTGACTAGCAGTACCGTTTACTTCAGCCGTGAAACTGGCTAACTGGCACATAATCAGGAAAGGCGATTTGCAAAGATTCATAAAAACCCTTATACTCACTTCATCTGTAGATGAAGCTGGATCACGAATGATTCGGGCGAACATAGACACATTTATGTAGATCGGGGATCGGCGAATTCACTTCAAAGCGAAAGTAACATTAATCCTCTGTGTCTTCAGCGGCTCAGATGTCAGGAGTTAATGACGACTGCTATATTCATTAATACATCCAACAACAAAACACCTCAATCGCTTAATCTGAGACATCTTGTCTTCCCCTGCACTGGAGGCGGAGCACTCAGCTCACTCAGGGGGGGCGGGGCTAAGGTAAGACAGCCTGTCAATCAACTATCGTGGGAGGGGCCTGTACAGAACTACGTCATTCTGACAGGAATCTCAGAACAGCCTGATTTGAGAAAGAGTCCGGACCACTGAGTGGGTTTTTAATCATTATAGGATGGATGTGTACACACACTTCCAACACACATTTATGTTCAAACAACTTGTAAAGTGAATTTTGCATCCGATGACCCCTTTAATGAATGAGTCATATTCCCTTGTGTCATGGTTTGGTAGTTTGTCTTTGAAAAACAACAATTCAATATCAAGTGTGCTAGTAAGATTGTAGGTGAATCACAACCTAACGTAGCAGGTCCAGCTGCAGAATAAGGCTAGTTTTATTATTATTAGAGATTGTTCCCACTCTTTACATGCTGAGTTTCAACTCCTTCGCTCTGGCGGGAGGTTTGTGGACCCGAGGCGGAGAACTACAGCGTTACACGCAGCGATAGAATTAATGAATAAAAATAGCAGCAGATATTTTTAGCTATGCATGGAATTTGATCCTTTTAGGGGTGAGTGTGTATGATGGCTTTTCTCTTAGGAGTTTTATATGTTTTGGGATATTTTTCTGTAATGTTTATAGTATGTTTGATGCTTTATGGACTGTTTTAAAGGGTTAGTTCATCCAAAAATGAAAATTAGCCCATGTTTTACCCTCGAGGCATCCTAGGTGTATGACTTTCTTCTTTCAGATGAATCCAGTTGTATGAAAAATTATCCCTGCTCTTCCAAGCTTTATAATGGCAGTGGATGAGTGTTTTTGTTCAACAGAGAAGAAATGTTTCTTACAAAAACACATTGATTCGCTGCAGAAGGCCTTTATTCTCCCTCCGGAGCCGTGTGAGGCATGTTTTATTATGGATGGATGCACTTTATTTGACTTCTTTTGTACTGTTGAACAAAAACACCCATCCACTGCCATTATAAAGCTTGGAAGAGCAGGTATAATTTTTAATATAACTCCGATTGGATTCGTCTAAAAGAAGAAAGTCATATATGCCCTGAGGGTGAGTAAAACAGGCTAATTTTCATTACAACTTTAAGTATGAATTGCTGAATCTCGTGTCTGCAAAATAAATTTACCTTCGGGTACTAATAAAGATACCCTGACCTTGACCGTCTGTGTGTGAGAGAATCTCACTGAGAAACCAAAACAACTGCTCACAGAAGAAACATACTGTGGTAAAAAGATAGTTTACATTGTAGACACAATACTGTCAACGCTGACTATTTTTGCTGGATTTGGTTAACGATTCACAGCAGAATGGTTGCTCACAGAAAGTCACCCAGCAGGTTTACACCAAAAGCTTGAGGTTTAATGCGTACAAGTGAAGAAATCAAGTATTGTAATTACACTACTTCAGAGTAAAATATAATTATGATGATTTTATGTTTACTGTGCATAAGATAATGTGACGGACTGAGACACTCACAACTAAAAAGAGGTCTGAGTGCAATTTAAAGCCAAGCAAAGTTTTCCACTGTATATTTAAAGGGGACCTAACACACACAGTTTCACCCAATCTCATGTTAATCTTGAGTACCTATAGAGTAGTACTGCATCCTTCATATCTCCAAAAAGTCTTTAGTTTTATCATATTTATAAAAGAAAGATACAGATTTACGATTCTCTCCGAGCTCCTGGAGGCGTGCCGTGTGGGCGGAGCTAAAGAGTGAATGCGTGTCGTGGGCAGAGCTAAAGAGTGAAGGCGTGTCGTGGGCGGAGCTAAAGAGTGAAGGCGTGTCGTGGGCGGAGCTAAAGAGTGACGAGCACTTGCTCCGATCGCCAACAAAACACAGACATTTGATGCCGTTTCACTCACCATCTGCAGTTCTGAATCATGAGCGGGATCTTTTATAGCTGGGACCGCTCCATCTTTCAGTATTAAACGATGTGCAAATCCAGCGTCGAATTGGGCCTTGTTTATAAAACGTTCGTCAACAAAACACTTGAGAAACTCCATTGCTGCCCCGGAAAAACAAACTATATCCACTGTTCACGTAACGCTGGGTTGTTTTGGGAAGCTGAACAAGGTTATCTTCCCCTCACAACCAAAAACACACTTCTTTAGAGACGTTCTTCCCGAGCGAGTCCCGTGCAGCGCTGCCGATTGAAGCGTGTTGATTGGCTGCTCTCGCTCTGGTCGATGCGTGCAGGGGCGTGTTCTTCCGGGAGAAATGCCCATATAAGGAGTTCCACCGTCGTTTACGTCAGCAAGAACAACGATCGAAAAAAACTCTCCGAAACTTGTACGAACCCGGAAGTGAGATTTTTGGCACAGAAATACTGTGTTATAGGTCCAAAAAATTTTTTTGAAACTTTGTCCATGCTTAGCATGAGAATCAAACTCTTTACCAGTGTAAACAACTCTGAATGCATGAAACAGCATTGTACCTCCCCTTTAAATAGTTATTATTTTACAGCACAACTCTGATTTTTACAGTAGTAGGTGTACCAAGAACGAATGTGTTAGATAATTTAACTAAACTTAAAATCTCAAAGGGTACTTCAAATAAATATTTTATGACAAAGGAGATTCAGCTGGCAATAAATAATAATAATAAGTGTGTTTAATCATGACCTCTGATGATGATGTCTCCTCCGGCTCCTCCGTTTCCCCCGTCCGGACCGCCCCACTCTTTCCGGGGCTCGCTGTGGAAGGAGGAGGCTCCGTTCCCCCCCGATCCCGCCACTACCTTCACCCTGCGGTGATCCACGAAACAGCGGCTCTGTGAGAGAGAGAGAGACCGAGTCAAACCTATGGGAAGCCAAACAACGCAAAAGTGGGACGAAACAGCGCGGTATTAAAGAGTTCGCGGCTCAATGGACCGAGCGGACCGACTCGACAGCGCGACGTGAACATAAGAAGTTCGTGTTTTTCCCTGCAGGTTAACATAATGAAGATCAGTAAGTTATTACTTTTCTATTGCTTATTATCTTTCATATTATGACATTAACAGTTGTTTTAGCTACTTTGAAGAACTGCACTATGGTATTGCAAATTTATTAAAGTCTTATTATACAGGCTATTATAATATATATATACTGTATATATATATATATATATACTGTATATATATATATATATATATATATATATATATATATATATATATATATATATATATATATATATATATATATATATATACATACAGTATATATATATTATAATAGCCTATATAATAGGACTTTAATAAATTTGAGTATATTTGAGTAATAAGACTTTAATAAATCTCAAACAGAGTCTCTGTGAGAGAGAGAGACCGAGTCAAACAGTGTCTCTGTGAGAGAGAGAGAGAGAGACCGAGTCAAACAGCGTCTCTGTGAGAGAGAGAGAGACCGAGTCAAACAGCGTCTCTGTGAGAGAGAGAGAGACCGAGTCAAACAGCGTCTCTGTGAGAGAGAGAGACCGAGTCAAACAGCGTCTCTGTGAGAGAGAGAGAGACCGAGTCAAACAGCGTCTCTGTGAGAGAGAGAGACCGAGTCAAACAGCGTCTCTGTGAGAGAGAGAGAGACCGAGTCAAACAGCGTCTCTGAGAGAGAGAGAGAGACCAAGTCAAACAGCGGCTCTGTGAGAGAGAGAGACCGAGTCAAACAGCGTCTCTGTGAGAGAGAGAGAGACCGAGTCAAACAGCGGCTCTGTGAGAGAGAGAGACCGAGTCAAACAGCGTCTCTGTGAGAGAGAGAGAGAGACCGAGTCAAACAGCGTCTCTGTGAGAGAGAGAGACCGAGTCAAACAGCGTCTCTGTGAGAGAGAGAGAGACCGAGTCAAACAGCGTCTCTGTGAGAGAGAGAGACCGAGTCAAACAGCGTCTCTGTGAGAGAGAGAGAGACCGAGTCAAACAGCGTCTCTGTGTGAGAGAGAGACCGAGTCAAACAGCGTCTCTGTGAGAGAGAGAGAGACCGAGTCAAACAGCGTCTCTGTGAGAGAGAGAGAGACCGAGTCAAACAGCGTCTCTGTGAGAGAGAGAGACCGAGTCAAACAGCGTCTCTGTGAGAGAGAGAGAGAGACCGAGTCAAACAGCGTCTCTGTGAGAGAGAGAGACCGAGTCAAACAGCGTCTCTGTGAGAGAGAGAGAGACCGAGTCAAACAGCGTCTCTGAGAGAGAGAGAGACCGAGTCAAACAGCGTCTCTGTGAGAGAGAGAGAGACCGAGTCAAACAGCGTCTCTGAGAGAGAGAGAGACCGAGTCAAACAGCGTCTCTGTGAGAGAGAGAGAGACCGAGTCAAACAGCGTCTCTGTGAGAGAGAGAGAGACCGAGTCAAACAGCGTCTCTGTGAGAGAGAGAGACCGAGTCAAACAGTGTCTCTGTGAGAGAGAGAGAGACCGAGTCAAACAGCGTCTCTGTGAGAGAGAGAGACCGAGTCAAACAGTGTCTCTGTGAGAGAGAGAGAGACCGAGTCAAACAGCGTCTCTGAGAGAGAGAGAGAGACCGAGTCAAACAGCGTCTCTGTGTGAGAGAGAGACCGAGTCAAACAGCGTCTCTGTGAGAGAGAGAGAGACCGAGTCAAACAGCGTCTCTGTGAGAGAGAGAGACCGAGTCAAACAGCGTCTCTGTGAGAGAGAGAGAGACCGAGTCAAACAGCGTCTCTGTGAGAGAGAGAGACCGAGTCAAACAGCGTCTCTGTGAGAGAGAGAGAGACCGAGTCAAACAGCGTCTCTGTGAGAGAGAGAGAGACCGAGTCAAACAGCGTCTCTGTGAGAGAGAGAGACCGAGTCAAACAGCGTCTCTGTGAGAGAGAGAGACCGAGTCAAACAGCGTCTCTGTGAGAGAGAGAGAGACCGAGTCAAACAGCGGCTCTGCGCGGGGAGAGAGACCGAGTCAAACAGCGGCTCTGCGCGGGGAGAGAGGCCGCTGACGCGCGGCTGAGACGCGGATACTCACCAGCTTCTTCTCGGAGAGCCGCGGCGCGGTGTGTTTGTTCGCTCGCTGGATCAGCAGCCCGCTGTACAGCCGCAGCAGCTTCATGCGCTTCTCCAACAGCATGCCAGCCTATCAAATATGATATTACTCTAAATATCAGTAAACCAACTGTAACGTGACATGACTTCTTCTTCTTCCTCTATTTTAATGGAGGGCTGGTGTCTTGAGCACATGCCGCCACCTACTGCTCAGATTAAATTCATAGTTCAATCAAGTTCTTGTCTGTCTCTTAATCCCTAAATAAATACATTTATAAATGCATACAATCATACACACACGTCTAGACCCATCAGGGCTGGTATGGGGAGTGGATCGTGCCAGGATTACCTGCAGAAGGAGACAGCCCTGTACTTTTACGACAAAAATCGTGCAGTGTGTCTCGTGCTTTAGATATAATACATCGTCAGCAGAGCTGTAATTTTACCAAGTATTATGTAGTAATAAAAATGAAATATTAATGCATTTTAATCCTGTAATATAAAAAGTAAGATCTTTTATCTTTTAAGTATATTTTGATGCGTATAGTCTTGTATTTTATTTTACTTTAAGGGATGTATTTGTATACTTAAAGGGATAGTTCACCAAAATCAAGAACTTCATAACCAAGTAATCATTTACTCATATCGTTCCAAACCTGTATGATGTCTTTCTTCTGTGGAATATAAAAATTATTTTGAGACTTTTCCTATTATTATGCAAGACTTTTCATGTCCCTAAAATATATGTTTTTGGCTTCCTTATGATAAGCACAATGGCTCATTTCACTGAAGAATAAAAAAAATGTAACTCTAGTAAATATTTAAAATACATATCACATATTTATCAATTTTTTTAACAACCACTCTGTCAGTTTAGTTGTTTATCTATTTATTTTCTTGTATTTTTTACCCCTTTTAATATATGTTTACTCAGTATTTTATTGTTTTTAGATGTCATCACTTGAAGGCACTGTTCATACTCATGGATTAAAGATAAAATAAAGAATAAAGATAAAGAATGACACTGAAATTGACACTGCTTTATTGTATATTGTGTGAAGTGGTCTGAAAGCTCTTAAAGCATCATAACTCACTAAGTCTGGATTGTCAGTATACTAGTTCAATGAAAAAAAATACTAAGAATAAAAATTAAAGTACATTTTCATGTTATGATCCAATTATTATGATGACTTAAATAATGCAAAACAGACACAATGTTTGTGTAATAATTATTAAATATTCCTACATGAATAAAAATCACAACAAGTGATATTTCAGATAAATGTTTAATAATTTTAATAAAATAAGTATTGAACACGTCACCATTTTTCTCAGTAAATATATTTCTAAAGGTGCTGTTGACATGAAATTTTCACCAGATGTCAGTAACAACCCAAACAATCCATACATACCAAGAAAACAAAACAAATACGTTCAGAAATTAAGTTATGTGTAATAAAATGGAATGACACAGGGAAAAAAAGCTGGGACAGATGCAAAATAAAAGTTAAATGGTTATAGAATATCCAAATTAAACTGTTTTGAAAGAGTCAGATGCAGGGTAAATTGGTAATAGGTGATGGTATCAGGTTTGGCTCATCAGAAAGCTATACATCAATTCTATGCGGTGGGTTCTCTGAGCCAGAGCTCATCTCATCTCATCTCTTTTTTTTTGCTCAAGCCTTAAAAACTGCTAGATCTGATTACTTTTCATCTCTTTTAGAAGAAAACAAACACAATCCCAAGTATTTATTCAATACAGTGGCTAAATTAACAAAAAATATAACATCAGCAGGTGCAGACATTTCCCAACAGCACATTAATAATGATTTTATGAATGATTTTACTTCAAAGATTGATTACAATTTGGGATAAAATTGTAACCATGTAGCCGTCAGCCACAGTATCGCATCAGATAGTGCATTATAGATCCCCTGAGGAACAATTCCACTCATTCTCTACTCTATTTTATGTAATGTAACTTGTTAAATCATCTAAACCAACAACATGTTTTAGACCCTATTGCATCTAAACTACTAAAAGAGGTGCTTCCAGAAGTCATAGATCCTCTTCTGAATATTATTAACTCGTCATTGTCTTTAGGATATGTCCCAAAACTTTCAAACCGACTGTTTTTAAGCCTCTCATTAAGAAACCACAACTTGACCCCAACGGATTAATTAATTACAGACCTATCTCAAATCTCCCTTTTCTGTCAAAGATACTAGATCCTTCTTAGAGAAATATTGTATCTGTGAGGATTTCCAGTCAGGATTTAGACCACATCATACTGAGACCAGGGCTGGATTGGTAATCGGGCATACCGGGCATTTTCCCGCTGGGCCGACACACTTTAGGGGCCGACAGAAGGTTTTTTTGTTTGTTTGTTTGTTTTTTATTAATATTTGCCAAGGACCGTCACGCAGGGACAGCGAGCAGCCAGTGGCCCATTGGTTTGTCTCCTGTATTGACAGCGTAACCCACCCAATCAAAATGCGCTATAGACGGAGCGATGAAGTATTTTGCTCCGCCTAAAGATCGCTTCACCCCAATTTCTTTCTCGTCGGCTTTCCCCACGTTTCACAGCAGCTTTATCGAGAACAGGCTTGTTCTGCGGTGAATGATGCGGGCCAAAGAGGCAGGAGGAGGAGAGGAGAGCAGTTGAATCAGTAAAGTGCTTGATAGGGACTCGGGACGGAGGCAGTCATCTAACCCAGTGGTGACCAACCTTTTTTTCATGGGCCCCCCCTACGTACACATATGGTAAGCTGAGCTTATTATTTTGCATATATATATATGCAAAATAATATAATTTTTTTGTCTTTTAGAAATGCACATTTGACATTGAGTTGACAGTAGTAGCTTGAGTTAGGATGCAGATGTAAATTTATGTTCATTATCAAAATCAGTAACATCTGTAAAAATTGCAACAACCTCCTTTTTTATATGGTGAAAGTTAATTTTTCTGACTGTTTTTGAGTTTTATTAAAATTAACCATTGTTCTTCCATAGTAGCATACATTTACATCATGATAACCTTAAAACTACACATATAGCACCTCAATACTGTGGTAAAAAGGCAACTATATGGTTTCTAGGCCTATTTATATGTAAAACAGTCGTCTAAATAGATTTATTATAAATGCACAAACGCTAGCTATAGCTTAATCACAAATATACTGTAATAACATTCCATTACTCCTTTAATTTAATACACGTCTACATTAATATAATACATTTGATATAAATACCCCACATTTCTGCCACAATGCCATGGTGCAGTTAGTGTTACTACAGTAAATCCATGGTAAACGCTGGTGATTTGTAGATTGAAAAGCCTTCTGACTGTATCGTTGCACACTGTTCTGCTGTTTTATCTGGATTTAAACTAGTTTATATGAGTTGACTGATATCGACTGATACTAGTTTATACCAGTCATGTGTGTTCTTGGCTGAATTCAAGCGCTTCTCTCTGGATCTCACAGCTGTTTTGTTCCGCTTTTGCCGCATAAACATTAAATTGAATATTTATCGAACTTGTTTTATCGAGGAAAATTATATCACTATAATTATAGTTATTGTTTTATCGCCCATCCCTACCTCAAAGTATATCTGCTCCCGCGCCCCCGCTGTGAACTCTTGCGCCCCCCAGGTTGGGAACCACTGATCTAAACTATCCTAATGTGTGCGCGCGCCATAAATGTAGATTACGCAAACACTTTTTAATAAAACGTAAATTCGTCCCCCGCGATTTTTTGGCTAAGTCAAGTCTGTTCATGAGGTTTCCATCTAGATTTAAATAAAAAAAACACACGATATTGTCGAACCTGACGTTTTAGTCTTATCCAAAAAGTTTTTGAACAGTAAGATTTTTAATGTTTTTTAAAGAATTCTCTTCTGCTCACTAAGCCTGCATTTATTTGATCCGAAATACAGCAAAAGCAGTAGGCCTAATATTGTGAAATATTTTTTACTATTTAAAATAACTGCTTTCTATTTGAAAATATTTTAAAATGTAATTTATTCCTGTGATCAAAGCTGAATTTTCAGCATCATTACTCCAGTCACATGATCCTTCAGAAATCATTCTAATATGCTGATCTGCTGTTCAAGAAACATTTATTATTATTATTATTATTACTATCAAGATTTAAAACAGTTGAGTATATTTTATTCTGGATTATTTGATGAATAGAAAAACATTATACACTATACCATTCAAAAGCTTGGAGTCGGCATTATTTGTTTTTGGGGGGGGGGGGGGGGTTATAGAAATTAATACTTTAATTTAGCAAGGATGCTTTAAATTGATCAAAAATTATGATAAAGACATTTATAATGTTACAAAAGATTTCTATTTCAGATAAATGCTGTTCTTCTGAACTTTCTATTCATCAAAGAAACCTGAAAAAAAAAAGATCTACTCCGCTGTTTTCAACATAATAATAATAATAATAATAATAATAAAGGTTTTTGAGCAGCAAATCAGAATATTTGAATGATTTCTGAAGGATCATGTGACTGGAGTAATGATGCTGAAAATACAGCTTTGATCACAGGAATAAATTACATTTTAAAATATATTCAAATAGAAAACACTTATTTTAAATAGTAAAAATATTTCACAATATTACTGATTTTGCTGTATTTTTGATCAAATAAAAGCAGGCTTGGTGAGCAGAAGAGACTTTAAAAAACATTAAAAACCTTGTTGTTCAAAATCTTTTGACTGGTAGTGTATATCATATATATACTGTATATATATACATATATATACAGAGAGAGAGAGAGAGTTGTGGTGGGCCGCCTGGACCAAAATATGCCAGGGCCGATTTTTTGTCCCAGTCCAGCCCTGACTGAGACTGCTCTCATTACAGTTACAAATGACCTGCTCTTATCATCTGATCGTGGTTGTATCTCTCTCTATTAGTTCTACTGGATCTTAGTGCTGCGTTCGACACTATCGATCACAACATACTTTTGAATAGACTAGAAAACTCTGTTGGCATTAGTGGAAGTGCATTAGCATGGTTCAAATCGTACTTATCTGACCGCCATCAATTCGTGGCAGTGAATGAAGAGGTATCATATCGATCACAAGTGCAGTATGGAGTACCCAGAGTACCTCAAGGCTCAGTACTAGGACCGATACTTTTCACACTTTACATGTTACCCTTAGGAGATATTATTAGAAAACATGGTCTTAGCTTTAACTGTTATGCTGATGATACTCAGCTCTATACTTCTTCGCGGCCCGACGAAACATACCAATTTGTATAACTAATGGAATGATATATAGGTGATATAAAAAAACTGGATGACTAGTAATTTCTTACTGTTAAATTACTAGTTAATTATAGGACCAAAACCCTCTGCATGTAATAACCTGGAACACTGTCTAAAACTTGATGGCTGCTCTGTCGATTCTTCGTCATCAGGTAATAACCTAGGTGTGCTATTTGATAGCAATCTTTCCTTTGAAAGCCACGTTTCTAGCATTTGTAAAACTGCATTTTTCCATCTCAAAAAATATATCTAAATTATGACCTATGCTCTCAATGCCAAATGCAGAAACGTTAATTCAGGCGTTCATGACCTCAAGGTTAGATTATTGTAATGCTTTATTGGGTGGTTGTTCTGCACGCTTAATAAACAAACTCCAGATGGTTCAAAATGCAGCAGCTAGATTTCTTACTAGAACCAGGAAGTATGAGCACATTAAACCACGTTCACACCAAGCACGATAACGATAACGATAACTATAAAGATAACTATATTTGCGTCCACACCAGCGAACGATATCGTCTGTTTATTCTAAGCGCACGTGCGTCTGCCTCTTTAAATTCTCCAGCACATTATAGCAGGATGGATTCTGATTGGCTGTCAGTGTTTGTATCGTTCATCAGCTGGAAAAAAAATCGTTCTGGAAGTGATTCCAACGATATCGTTTCTCTGTACCTTTATCGTTATAGTTGTGGTGTGGATGCTGCTATTCTTTAATACTGAGAATGATTTTTAGAACCATATATTTATCGTTATCGTTATAGTTATTGTGCTTGGTGTGAACGGGCCTTTAGCTTGGTTCTGTCAACACTGAACTGGCTCCCTGTTAACATTGTATACATTTTAAAATCTTGCTAATTAACCCTGAATGGTTTAGCTCCTCAGTATTTGAGCAAGCTCTTATTGCATTATAGTCCTTCACATTCGCTACGAACTTAAAACTCTGTTTGATGATACCTAGAATATCAAAATCAACTGCGGGTGGCAGATCCTTTTTCTATTCAGCTCCTAAACTCTGGAACAGCGGTGGCCAACCCTGCTCCTGGAGATCTACCTTCCTGCAAAGTTCAGCTCCAACCCTGATCAACATGGCTTAAGCCCGGCTCACACTGTGCGATTTTTTAAAAGTCCTTTAGGATTGTACTTGTCAGACTGTACGAACATGATGATCATGTCACACTATGGGATCTCAGATGTCATTAATGTCAGACTGTACGACAGTCAAGACGAGTTAAAAACGGGTGCGCGCAAGAAAACTTGTCCGGACACGTCCAGTGACTGTGAACTGCATTGCACGCGGGACCGAACTGTTGGCTATCATGAAAAGTATATGAACGGCGGCAATACCGGCGTATTTAAGAAGAATAGTGTCTTCAGCTCTACACACCCACATGAAAACAGCGGCGCAACCGGTGTTTATATAGAAAAGGCAACATATCAGATGAATTCCGTGAGCGCCAGAGTTTATGGCTGATAGAATAATTCTCTAGCATTAATTCTGCTCATAGCTTGTCTTGAGAAATGGAGACAGTTTGATATTCATCGTAGGGGTCGTCACACTGCAGGACTGTGTGACAAATCTTCTGATACTGCCAGAATTTCGTCGGAGGTGAAATTTGATCACAACAGCCATTAATCGGCTGTCGGTGAACATGTCAAACCAGCGATCAAAGATTACAGATTTTAGCCTAGGATTATAGGAATCTTTTAGGATTTTCAAAATTTGTCTCAGACGACCAAATCGTGGCCAAAATCGCACAGTGTGAGCCGGGCTTTAGGCTGACCACAAACTAGATGATATTCAAATCTTAAAACGATTTTAAAACCATGGGAGACCACAGAAATGAAGACTAGTGGTAAACAAAGTCTTTGTAAAACCGATTTTTAGCCTTATAATCCTCTGAACGCACACACCGCGAGACCACACACTTGATTGTAGGAACGATTTCACAGTGACACGTGATCTCACGGACACTCGCGAGATTTAGCAAATTAGCTCTGGCTACCAATAGCTGCTCGCTTTAAATTCAATGCATTAATGTTTGCCTACAGAACCACCACTGCCCCCTTTACCTAAATTCATTACTTCAGTCTTATGTGCCTCTAGAAGCTTGTGTTCTGCAAGTGAACAACGCTTTATTGAGACACAAAATCACTTTCACAGACTTTTACATTAACTGTTCCCTCCTGACCAACTCAATCCTTAACCATCTTCAAGAATCAGCTAAAAACACATCTCTAACTCTAGCACTCTCTATTATAATTCTATTTTATCTATCTGTCTTCTTTTTATCTGTCCTGCATATTTATTCTCTAACTGCTAGCTGTTCTTGAAAAACTAACACTAGCTTTTTTTTCTATTCTATCTACTTGTTTCTTTAAAAAACAACACAAAAACCCACTAATAAATCTACTAATTTTTCTTAAAAAAAAAAAAAACTTGCTACGTGTACTGCGTTAGGCTAAACAAGACTTGTCTTGCATGTTGTTGCTCTTTTGTTGGTTTTGATTGCTTCTAATATCCTTATTTGTAAGTCGCTTTGGATAAAAGCATCTGCTAAATGACTAAATGTAATGTAATGACTAAATGAGATCAAACGTGACTTGAAAACAAAAACAAATAGAGGACAATCAACGTTGTCAGCTGGCTCTCCTGATGTGCGCTCTGTTTCACCGTGAAAAACAAAGAATAAAAAAGAATATGGGTGATGTTCTCTGCTTTCATGGCATGTTTGTGGCTGCCAAGTTTCAGCTATAGAAGCACGCAACATCCGGTAGGTGGCGCTTGCTTGCTCTCATTGGCTATCGTGGATATCACGTCAGAGGCACCCCGATAAAGAGTTGTAAATATCAAACATGTTTGATATTTACGATTTGAGTTTGGGGATGCTCCCAAGTTAAATAATCATAATGACACCACACAATAGAGGATTTTTTGGACAAAAAGCCGCGAATCGGACCACACCCCTCAATCGTTCGGGGGTGCAAATCGGGCTTAAAATCGTCTAGTGTGCGGTCAGCCTTAACCAGCTAATTAAGATCTCCAGGAGCACTTGATAATTGCAGGCAGGTGTGCTGAAGCAGGGTTGGAACTGAACTCAGCAAGCAGGTAGATCTCCAGGAACAGGGTTGGGAATCCCAATCTACCTAACACTGTTCGGGAAGCAGACACACTCTGTTAGTTTAAATCTAGATTAAAGACCCATCTCTTTAACCTGGCTTACACATAACACATTTCTACTATTCAAATCCGTTAAAGCAGGGGTGGGCAATTAATTCTCCCAAGGGGCCATATGAGAAACTTGAGCGGTTGCAGAGGGCAGTGGGTGTGTCTATGGGGGAAGGGGGCGGAGTTTTTTTGCCAGGAATATTAAACCATTGCCTTTTGAAGTGTAAGCTATATCTCAATTTACATGTATAGTTTTTTTTTTTACCTTTTTAAGTCTTCTCCTCCCATTTCTACCAGTGAACCATTTCTGTCACTGCAACATCCAACGCAATCTCATGGCAATTCGTACATATTTTACGACGTGGCTAATTCTTACGAATTCGTACGACCTCGTACGATTTAATACGATTTGTCTAAACCCTAGTGACGGGTGGGTTTAGGGGCGGGGTTAGGTGTAGGTCATTCGTACAAATTCATACGAATTGGCAACTCGTAAAATACGTACGATTTAGCAAAAATCGTATGAATTTCTACGAGTGAGGTCTTACGAATTCATACGCATTAGCCACCTTGTAAAATATGTACGAATTGCCGTGAGATCGGGCTGCAACATCCCAAACAGGCGAACACACACACACACACAAACGAAATCGTATGCCTTTCAATGTATTTAAAACATGTTCAAATTTTAGAAAATGTAGTTAATATTTGCATCATTAATGATTTATCTTATCCACCCGCGACCAACCCGCAAATAATCAGAATGCATTTTTTTATTACCCGACCCGTGGATTATCCACAGCATCCACGGATATAACCGCCATCCGCGCATCACTACTGCGCAGATATCAACAGCATCACTGGGTTGCCAAGTTGAGTGGACAAATGGGTTGAAATGTGTATGTGTCGATTGTGTGAGAAGGGTGCGTTTCATACAAGATCTGGCAACCGGACAAGCTTGGAATATGTTGACGTGATTATTCATATAATGAGGTTTGGGCCATACAAATTACGGGAGTTTTACCGGAGGCTAATGTAGCAAACTAATAAAATACGCCCAGTTTTATTTTTTTTATAGAAAGATTAAAAATACGGGAAAATATTTAAACGGGATGATGGTGGGATAGAATGGTAAAATACGGGAGAATCCCGGGAAAAACGGGAGGGTTGACAGGTAGCCTATGCTCCAGAGTACTGGACACGCCTTTAGAGAGAAATGCAACCTTCATACAGATTACAATAATCAGGAAATATTAGTTTTTTAATTGGTTCGTTTAAAAGTAGACATTTCACATGTGTGAGGAAGCCGTACGCTGAGTTTCGGTTCTTTTTTCTGACGCGCTTCAGAGATGCCAGAGAGCGCGTCCTGCTTTCAATACTTTACAAAAGCAACGTTTTGTTGTTTTTATGAGTTTACAGAAATAAAATCAGTTTCGATCTGTTTTTATGTTGTTTCATTATCAGGAAACAAAGCTGCTGCCTTGAAAATAAAAGCAGTGCGGTTGTATTGCGTACACCTAATTACACCTATTTGCATTGACTTTTAATTCACGAATTACCTCATGCGGGCCAAGGATAGCCAGAGGGCCAGATGTGGCCCGGGGGCCGTACAATGCCTAGGTCTGCTCTAGACAGTTACCTGTGGCTATGACTTTTGTTACATGTGTGTTTTATTTAATGAGTATGTGGTTGTTTTTACGTTGTGTATATTTTGTTTGATTATTATTGTGTTGTGGATCTTTTCTCTCTTCCTTTTTCTCCTATTAGCGCTGATTAGCGCGCACGGGTGCACGGAGTTACGGTGACGTCAGCGGCGGTGTGGTGGCGTTTCTGCTCGGTTGATTTAAGCCTGTTTGGAAGATTTCTCCATGAGTTCTCCTCTCTCCCTGCTTGGTGGTCTACTTTGTAGCCTTGTGTTACCAAGCTTGTTGTTATTTTGATGTCATACAAATGATGGTGTGGCAGTTCGTTGAACTGCCTGTTTAACAAAGGAGACTTAGGTAGGGAGGAGGGAGCCGTTTTTGCTTTGTCTTCAGTTTTCTCCTGTTTTGAGGCTAGTAGGGAGGTATAGAGCCTGTTTCTTCTTTTACCTTTATTTTGTTAGGAAAGAGGTTCATGCAGTAGTTAGCTTGGGAGTTATGTTTATTATTTTGGCTTTATTCCCCCTCCTGAATGTTATGTTTTCCTTTTGTCTCTTTTTAATGTATTAATAAATACTCTTTTTGATTATACAACACATTTTTGTACCTTGATGCTTGTTTATTTAAATTGATAGAGTGGGAGAGGAGACTCCGGGTGTCACGATTCCAAGCCATGAACTTTGCGTCACTCACCACTAGAGGTCACTCTCCCATCATTCACTGCACCCACACAGCTGTTCACAATCATCACGCTTTCACCTGACAACAATCTCACATCACCATCACCCAATCACACACGCTACATAAACCCTGGACTGTCTCTCACACCCTGCCGAGTATTGTTAGCCTAGTCTGCATACAAAGCGTTTCCCTGTATTCCTAGTCTGATTTCCTGTGTTTTGATTCCTGCCCGTGTTCTTGGATTGTTCTCTCTGCCTAGCCCTCTGGATATTGTACGCCGATCGCCGACCCTCGCTTCCCCTTGGATTATTCTTGTGTCTTGCCCATGCCATACCTGTTTGCTACTGCCCGACCCTGCCTGTATTGACCATGTTTAATAATAAAGCCTTGCAAATGGATCCGCCTGTCTCACGTCTCGTCAACCCCGTAACACCGGGCACCTTGTTAGACGCGGGGTTGAGGTGCTCTATTTTTAAAATAAGACCTGGTGTGTTTAAGTTAATTGTGCGAGCCTGACAGGGAGCTGTGGTGGTGCAGCTATGTCGGCTACGTAACAACTTTATTAATACAGTTGTCTGATTGATTTTATAGTCTCAAACATTCAGAAATCACGCAAAAGGAAATTAAGAAGTTTTACTACGATAAAACCGTGGTTAATTTTTGTAAGGGTTGTGATAGACGGTGTTGGCGGTGATACCGGTGATAAGCCGCGACACCGGTTACGTCACTTGCCCACTGCAGCACCGTCCCCCACCGTCGTTTTGATTTTTTTATAGTAATAAAAATAATTTAGTTCAGTTAGAGAACAGACACTACAATTAAAACTGAACGCAGCTGCTCAATACAGCACACCTAACGAACAACGGTCGCGCATCACAGATCAGATTTAATTTATCACTTGAGGAGAGTGAGTCGAGCTGACAGACGAGAAGAAAGCGCCTGTTTTAAAAATATTTTGGATTTTGAAAAGCCTGTTGACTTCTGCCATTAATCTAAGTGATAATGGAATTTTTTTTTTTTAACAATCGTTTCTCATTTATTTGGTTCCACAGTATTTGCTGATTTTTATTTTATTTAAACTATTTTTTTTTTTCATTATTTTACATCAAGGTGTCCGTGCCTCCAAACTTTCTTATTCGTTTTGCTAATAAACGTGTTTCATAATTATTTGTTCCTCATTCTTTACTGATTTTTAGTTTTGTATAGCTATTTAAACTTTAAGTTATTCGTTATTTTATATTAGGCATATAGCATGGTGTATTTTTATTCATTTTGTTAATAAAAGTTCTATGTTCTACATTGTATTTTGTTGTTGCTTGATTTGAATTCAATTAAATTCAAGCAATTGATGCCAAATTGCCGCTAATTTGAAAGTGAAAGTAAAACGCGCACGGCACTTACAGGCTATTTAAAACCGAAGGAAAGCGAGGAAAAGAGGGAAAACTCAAACGTGTGATGTTAAGTGGCAGATCAGTGAATATCTAAAGAGAAGTCCTCAGTCCTAGACGAAACCTAAATACTATGTGGAGGACACAAAATAATAATTATAATATGACCGCGTGGTCAACAATATGAACCGAACTCATATTTAAACATGGTCTCCATGCTATACACATGCTGTGTAAACATATCTATCCGCACAAATACAATTTTGGCTGTATTATTTGTGTCCCCTTCAAAAATTGCTCTTGAGAAATTGTATGTTTATTGTCAAGAAATGGTCAATGTTGTAATGCATATTGTCAGACTTTGCCTTTTATTTTCTTCCAAATTCTACAGTAAAACTCAGTTAAAGTTGACATAGACAGATTCTTGGGCATCCTGAAGAATAATTAATTGCAATTCCCATGTTAACTCTGAAGGAATTTTAATAATGCCTGTTGAAATATCAAGAAATGTTCAATGTTATAATGCATTTTTTCAGGTTTTGCCTTTAATTTTCTCCCAAATTCTACAGTAAAATCTCATGAAAGTTGACACAAACAGAGTCTTGGGCACTCTAAATAAGTATGAATAGAAATTTTCATGTTAACTCTGAAGGAATTTGAATAATGCCTGTATAAATGTCAGGCAGACTTGTGACAGATTTTGGCATTCATTTTCTCCCAAATTTGACAATAAAACCCAGGGAAAGTTGACACAGATAGAGACTTGGTCATTCTGAAAAATTATTTATTGGCATTTTCGTATTAACTCTGAGGGAATTTGAATAATGCATGTAGAAAACAGTAGAAAATAATCAGTTCTATAATGTATTTTAACAGACTTTATTTTTTATAGAAAACTCCACAGCATAATATATTTGAACATAATATAACTGTATCTTTTATAATGTCATTATTAATATGCTTGTTTTTCTGCTTTGTGTCTCCGTACTGTAATACCACAAAACAGATGTCAGTATGTGTGTTTCCTGAGAATTGAACCCATGACCTTTTGCACTGCTAATGCAATGCTCTACCACTGAGCCACAGGAACACCATGAGTGCCAGTAGTAAACATAACCTTTGGATGAATAAATAATTCACCATTACATAAAGGCTGTTTGCTTTTATGGGTGTTACCAGGGTTGGGCTCCATTGAGAAACAACAGAATCAATTACGAAATCTTAGCTATGCATTCAGTTCAGATCAATAACAGTGTGAACTTAATCAGTCAGGTGTAAGCAGTTCTACAAAAGGCAGGAATGTCGTTTTTAGAGCCCAAGCCACAGTCTTTTGTAATAAGTTTTATATTTTTATACTTTTTATACTGCTGCTACAGTTGTATGTCTCTAATTCATATGCAACTGTTATCAAGCATTGTGAGGTGTTTTGTTCATACGTTTTATGTAAAAGAAAACATTTAAATAATAACTGTCAGGGGCAACATTTTTTTCTCTCATCTGATTATTTATTGTGGATTTCAGCTTGTAAATGTCATCTTGCTAGAATGTCAGCATTTTATTGTTTCCATTTATCTTAAATTTTAATCTCATTTACATTTTTTGATACTCCAATATCAAACAAATACCAACAACTACACTGCAAATAATCCTAAAAACGGAAAAATGTAAGAGATTAACTAGACAAGTTTATAGATATTATTTGTGTGAGAATTGTGAGAATTTCAAAACATGTTGATAGAAAAACATAAAATATGCCAAATGCAAACAGCAGGTAAAAGTTACATCTGAGTACATCTCAAATCATTGCATCTTATACATATGTAAAATAAATGTGTAATGTAATATAACTGGTATAATTTCAGAATCATCTTCTAGAATGAGTCTCACTACAAAGAAATTGGATAATAAAAGATTCCAATTAAAAAAAAACAAGTCATCCTTACAGAAAATCATATTCACCATGTGCAGTGCTTCTTATTCAGACTCAGGTTAGGATAATTGTCCTCTCTGTCAGTAGATAATGAATTCATGTATCAACCCTCATGTCTGTGTACTGAATGTCATAGGCGAGTGGACCATCAATAGCAAAGCCAATGTAGAAAGTCACTCTCTCTGTACTGTGACCACTTCTTAATCCTCCAAGGTATGTGCGCCGCACAGGGATCCTCAGCTTACCATACTCAGCATAAAGCTCACCATACTCCATCATGCCATTGACCCTGAGGAGCTTCTCTTTTATTGCCTGTTCCTTGAAAATATCAGCATTTTGCCATAGGACGTTACGGCCTCGTACACTACTGAAGTCGCTGTCAAGGTTGGCTTTGGAAGCCAGTCGTTCTATTCCATCGGACTTCCCTAGATAGAAGTAGGCGATTGGGTTTCTGACTCGGAAAATGTTTGCGAATTGCTTTCTGGAGGATTTTTTTAGTGTTTCCACATATGTAGTTATACGGGAGTCAGTGGCATGTTTTCCAGGCCATAGCATCAATACAGCAAGGTAGTAAGGCTCTGGATGTGGATGCTGTGTTCCTGCTTCTTGCAAAAGTTCTTTCAAAAGATCAGTGAGTTCTTTTTGGGTTTTAGCAAGTGGTGAACTTGATTTATTCAGCTTAAGAATTATGTGGGCAAGCAAATGGTTTGTTTTGTCCTTGATAGTCTTTGTGCTGCAATTCTTGTAAATGAATGAATGTTTTTCAACAATATTCTCAATCATGTTTTTTCTAAACTCCAGAAACTGAAGAATTCTTGGGAAGTTGTTTGCCCTATTTTGTTCCAAGAACATTCGACATTCATCAATTTCCATGTTCATGCTGAGTTTTGGTTTACGTTTTGTCTCATTTAGTCTATCATTTGATGAAGAGCAAAACATTTCTATGTATTTTCTGAAGTGATCTGAGAGTTTTTCCCTGTTCTTAAACTGCTTTTCTTTGTCAACAATGCCTTTTTCCCTTGTGTAAGTGAAGAAATCTTCAAGGAAATCAAAAGCTTTGTCTACTTGCGGCTTCAAAGAAATAAGGAATGGTTCGTACTCCTTAAGAATATCAACCAGTTTTTTGTTGGCATCATTCTGTAATATGCGAATGTTTGTTACAGATATTTTCCCTTTGAATAACTGCTGAATGTAATAATTTTTCATGGCATCCCCCTCCTCAAACAATGGCAATCCCATCACAATCTCAAAGACTGTCATTGCAATGTCAATTTCACTCATGTATCCAGATATGTTGTAGGTGTTGTGTTTCCTATGAAGTGTTTTTTCCAGATCAGGTATATCATCTGTCTTTGCTAAATTTTGAGCCCTCTGGAAAGCTTTTATTGCTGCTTTAGCCAGATCAAGGTATTCTTTCAAGTCATCAGCTGTGTGTTGTTTGTTCTCTTGCTTGTTGCAATCAATTTTGTACTTTAGCTCACTTCTAGATACCTGCCCAACTGTATCAAGGGTATATGAATTTTCTTTGATGGTTGTAGCTGTGTATGCCCAATCCTTTGCTTGAGCAAAGTTCTCTTCATTCAGATAGAAATGCCTTGCTAGGGCTTGAGGAATTGTAAAGTCTTTATCAAACCGTCTCGATGCTTCTGTAAAGATGTCCTGGATGTTTTTCAGTCCATCATTCTGCTTTTTGATGTCCTCAATCAAAGGTGAAAATAGTGTGTCTTTCTCATCACCTCTCGTTTTTTTCTGTCCATCATTCTGCGTATTAATGTCCTCAGTTGAAGATGAAAACACTGTGTCTTTTTCATCACCTTCTGTCTTGCGTTGTCGAGTGATTATCATTCTTTTTACTGACTGCAAGAGGTTATCTTTTCCTATTCCACTTTTGAAGAACAAGTCACAATGCAGCAAATTACAGACTATATCAGATCTTGGGATTTTGTGTGTATCTTCTAATTCCTTGACGCACTCAGTTGCAATACGTTGATGAACAAAACGGATTGCTTTGTACACTCCACCTTCTTCAATTTCAAACTCAATTAACAAGCATGACTGCGGTTCCATTTCATCCAAAACTGTTTGTTTCCCCCATAAATTTCTTTTAATGCCCAGAAAATCTTGACACAGTGACACAGAAATGGCTGATTCAGCCACATAGGAGTTCAGTAATGCCAGAATTGAGAGAAGTTGCGCTTGTTTTCGTTCAATGTCAAGATCTTTGAGAATATTACGAGCAACGTTTGTAACATACTCTTTACTGAAGTTTGATTTCATGATCATGAAACTGTAGAAATTCTCTGGTTTTTCATGCGTCTCTTGCAGTTCCTTTAGTTTCATCTCAAAGGCATCCATTTCTTCTTTAGACAGTGTTGCTGTGATGTACTGGCTCTCAATGACACTGTTTCTGAATCTCAACTTTGGGGTTTTTGAACGTAAACAGTTTAGAACAACAACAAGTGCATTTGGAGATATTTCCTCAAGAGTTTTCCGTGTACAGTGCTGAAGTTCCTCTGTGTTTTCCGTCTCTTCAGAGTCATCTACTAATAAAAGTACTGGTGTTGTCCGTGAAGTCTCATTCTTTCCACACCTTACCAAGTAGGCAACTTGTTGTGCTACGTCAAGTTTGGAAACTGCATTGTCCTTAAGAATTGCACAACGGAAATCTTTTCTCAGACTCCACATTACATGCATAGCTAATGTTGTGCCCCCACAACCAGGATGATGAAAAAGATTCACCATAACACATGTGCTTGTTGGAGTTTTTGTTTTAGATTCAATTATACGTTTGAGTTGTTCAAATTTGTCTCGTTTTATGAACAGTTTCGCAGCATTTCTTTCAGAGAAATAGAAATTCCACCATTTCACTTTGTCACCTCTGTAGAATTCAGCTTCTGTTTTAAGTTGGAATTCTTTAAATTCTTGACTGTCCTCATCAAACACAAAATTTTCACACTCATTTTCACAAAGGACCTCAAGAGAAGGCATAAGGTCCTCATCCTTCTGTTGAAGAACAACTGAACTTCCCTCAGAAGATGGAAGAAGCCTCTCAGCATGTGGCTTGTTCTGTGCCAGTTTCAGTATTGTCCCATTGATTTCACTGAGCTCCAGATCATATATACTCCGGTGACTAATGTCATGTTCACATCGAGCTTGAATGAAATCCCTCCATTTTTGAAAAGAACCATCTGAAGTGCAAATACTTATAATGTTCTCTGTACCCCCAAGATTTTTATAAAATGACATGAAAGTGTCAAAAATTGGATCGTTCATGGCCTCAACAGTGGAGAGGAGGAGGAATATGACTAAGATTCGTCCTCTTTGAAGAATTTCTGGGTTACAAATGAATGAAATCATGTTTTGTACTTCTCCTGCTTTCTGTAGTAACCATTCACTTGGTCGGAGTGGTCGGTCAGATTCAGATTTGAGGTCCTCTCTGCCATTACAAAATACCCAGCTTGTTTGTTTGTACAAGTTGAGATTTTTCACAACTATTCCCGGATCCCCATGGAACTGGTTTGGCATGTGAAGATTTGCAAATCGAATTTTTCTGTAGTTGTGGCAGGACCCACTTACTTCAGAGTTAGAATCATAATCCAATACACTGAACAATCTCAAAGTTGTCATGAACTGAAGGTGCTGGAGTTGTTCAGGGTGGCTTTTGTTTGTTACTATGATATAGTAATCATAATGATCAAGTCTGCTTCCTCCACATGTCAACAGATTCTTCAGCTTTTCCCCCTGGTTTGATGTTCTTTTGCGTTCAGGCCTCTTTTCTGCCTCTTTCCTCATGTTGTCCAGAACATTTACTTTTGTACTTATTCGGGCTATTTCAGATTGCAAGTCTCTTGGATTACCAATTTTACAGATATCTCGGGTTGCAGCCCCCTCTCTGATGAGGAGTGATTTTCCTTTGCTATTTTTCCATTGATTATCCTCATCCAAAGTCTGGATATAAAACAGCTTACCCTGAACTATGCTGTGGGATGGAGCAACATCCACCTCTATGATATATTTGCCAGATAGGGTGCCATCAGGGTAGAGCACGTCTACAAAGCGTGGTTGTCTGATGCAGTGCTTTGCTTCATGTGTGTGCTCTTCAAAGTATGATTTAATGCCCTGATTAAAATGATCAATGATGGTGTCCTTCTTGTCGACACTGACCCCAATAATCTCACCATGAGCATATTGAGAATTTTTGGAATCTGCTACACCACAGTGGATTGTTCCATTAGTGCGGCTGTTCATACACCCAGCAGCAAAATGAAACACTACTTTATTGAATTTCTTCTTTATTATATGAATATCATCTGTTCTGCCCAAGAACTTATATCATGAACTGGATCAACCAGATTGCCTGGTCCCGTCTCTGGTGGTAAAGTATAGTTTTGAATGTATCGATGAGAGGCAGAATTGTGATCAAACGGATAGAGACTACATGAGTAGTTTTTACTCGGCTTACTTTTGCTCTTTTCTTTATCAGTTTCATCTGCCTTGATCACCTCTGTTTTAAGGCCAGCTGCCTCTCTTAATTCACTTTCTTTGGAGATTGAATGACTGGAAGTTTCTTCAAGTGTTTTGTCTTGGGAAGGGGGCGGTTTTAATACTTCCTTTGTCTGGTAATCATCTTTCTGAGTACTTGTGATCATATCCGTTGAAACTTCATCAACGTTTAATGTTTGACTTTTCTTAGATTTTCTTTTTTTGCTTGATTTTGTTTTGGATTTTTTAGCTGTGTGTTTAGATTTTTGTGCTTGACCTGTTGAAAGTTCTTGGATTTCCCCAGTTGTGTCAAACCCGTCCTCTTTTTGCTGTGTTTGGGAATGTTCGGGAGATTTAGGGTCTGATTCATAAAGCTGTTTTAACTCCTTTAATCGGTTGATGATCATAACAGCTGGGCCATGCTTAATGCCAAGGTAATGCAGATCACTGGGCTGGTAGCAAACTAGTGCTTCCCCTGATACTTCTTCATCATATAACTTGTCTGCATGTTTTTTATCAACTTTCACTTCTTCAGTTAACCAGTGATGTACTTGCTCTTTTGTCCACTTCTCCACTGACGGGGAAGTGTTGTTGTTTTTTGACTCATTGTCACCACTGAAATAAAAAACAAATAAGTAACAATATAAAAAATGTCTGAAGGCACATAGCAATTTATGATGTTTGAGGTTTTTTATATTTGATTTGGTTTTTATAGTCTCGCAGAACTTTAGAAAATTGTTTCTCATTAATGGAATAATATGTATAATAGAATATTAGTTTTAAATAGCAAGATAATCTACCATGATGCAGAATCTACAATGTTATGTGAGGTTTGCTTTTCATGCTGCATTCTTATTCTGCCTATACAAAGGCAAACTACACATTTTGTCAGTTTAGTTATGAATTAAATGTTCTCTCTTTGTGATGTTGTGGTTAAACTATGCTAAAATGTAGAGAAAAGATCATTTGATATTGATATCCAAAAATCATATCAATCAAAATTAAAAAATTATATTTGAAACTGAATATTTTTAATATGAAAAATATTTACTTCACTACAATATTGTATTTATTCCACTACATTTCATGAAAGCTACCATTCCTGGTTCCCATTCAGACGGTCACATTCAATGTACGTAGGACTGACCGACGAATAGGAATCTCGCTAGAGAGGCCAATCTACTTCAAGTGTAAGTAAAACGAGCCAATGCACATTGGCATGCAATCATATGCAGCAGCTGCTCACCTCGCAGCGCGGGTATATAATGAGCAGCAGGTGCATTGCATCTTCAGCTTTCCACTTCGGAGCCGAACAGTTCTGCAGGAAGTGATCTAAAAACAGTCTCTGTAGGATGATCTCTTTTGTGTGTAGAGTGCGGGCGTACAGCACAGCAGCGGGGTCGAATTCTCTGTTTTTTTTCCTTTTCTTCTCTTTTTTTTGCCTTTTTGAGCAGAAATAGCTGAAAAGCCATTCTCACGGCTGGTAAACGGTGTGCTTAAAGAGCGTGTAAAAGCTGTTTTTACAGCTGGTAAGAGAGCCCTCGTCTTCGAGAGAGAGAGAGCACACGACAGGCTGCACAATCCCTGTCTGTGTTGCCGCGGCCATTCCCCTGCATGCTTCAGCACCGATTAAAAGAGCAAAGTCCCTAAAAGAGCGTCTTTTTAAAGATGACATTCTACTTGTGTGTTTCTGAATGCGGACGTTACCTGGCACCGGGGGATGGTCACGAGCACTGCAACGCGTGTCTGGGCTTAGCGCACGCTGAGGCAGCGTTTGTGGATGAGTCATGTACCCATTGTGGGAAGATGACCATCTCGGAGTTGCGGTCGAGACTCCAGTCCCTGCAAAGGGGCGGTGCCTCGTTCCAATCCTCCTCAGAGGGTTGCTGCGAGCGGTGGCACTGGTAATCTGAGGATTACAGTGAGCGCACTTCCTTCGGGGAACCAACCCCCTAGGAACCCTCACTCCTGCTGCACTCCGCAGCCAGTAGAGCTGCCTTCGGCGCTCCTCCCGATGACCGTATGTCGATAGCTGCATTGGAGGGTGAGTCAGACTTTTCTGGATATGACGCGCCGGCGCAGTTGCCTCCTTCGGGTACAGTAGCTGTGCCCGATACAGATCCGGAAATGATGGCTATGCTTTCCCGGGCCACCAACGGTGTCGGGCTCGTGTGGAATCCTCCACCGTGTCCCGAGCCCTCGAGGCTGGACGATTGGTTTCTCGGGATGGCATGAGCTGGTTCTCAGCCACCCACCCTGGTTCCTTTCTTCCCGGAGGTGCATGAAGAGCTCACTGGTACGTTGAAGGCACCTTTTACTGCCAGAAACCGTGCTGGTGGGTCCTCCTCCCTCACCCCCCTTGATGGCGGTGTGCCTAAGGTTTACACGCGCATCCCCCCTGTGGAGCGCTATGCAGCTGTGCCCTAACTCCACCTGGCGGGGGGAGCCGTCTCTCCCTTCCCGGGCCTGTAAGCACTCGTCGGACCTTACCGGCAGGGCTTACCAGGCCTGTGGGGAAGCTGCTTCCGCCTTACATGCTATGGCGTTGTTGCAGGTCCATCAGGCCAAGGCACTGAGGGGCCTGCACGAGGGTGGTCATGATCCGCAAGTTCTTCAGGAACTTCATGCCGCGACGGACCTCGCGCTTCGGGCGACGAAGGTTACAGCGCGGTCAGTGGGTCGTGCGATGTCCACTTTGGTGGTCCAGGAACGCCATCTCTGGCTGTGTCTGGCCGACATTAGGGATACCGACAAAGTCAGGTTCCTTAATTCCCCCGTGTCCCAGACCGGCCTCTTCGGCGACGCGGTCGAGAACTTTGCCCAGCAGTTCTCGGCTGTACAGAAGCAGTCTGAGGCGATCAGTCACATCCTGCCACGGCGGTCCGCTGCTGCATCCACCCCACCGCCAGCAGCACCTCAGCCTGCTCGTCGCCGAGGGCTACTCCCTGCGGCTGCCCCCGCTCCTGCACCGCAGCAGCAGCCTCCACCCAAGTGGTGCCGTGGAGCCAGTCATAAGCGGGGTCCCCATCCCGTCCAGGCCCCCGTCCACCTCTTCTATCACCAGCGGACAGCAGCGCGCAGTTCGAGAAGGTTACCCAAGCCTCTCCTGCACCCCTTGTCCGACTGTGGAACCAGGTAAGTGTTGCACAGCACACTCAGACCCCGCTACGTTCCACCTCGCTGCCCCACTGCGGGTACGCCTACAGTCCGCTTGGTCCCGCTTGTGTGGTCTCTGTGAGCCTGGTTAACGCTCCACAGTCCGTCTTGCTGGCTCATTCGGACCATCAGGCTCGGCTATGCGATTCAGTTCGCCCGGCGTCCCCCCAAGTTCAGAGGTGTCCACTTCACTTCAGTGAAAGCTGTCGATGCCCATGTCTTGCGTGCGGAGATCGTAGACCTACTGGTGAAGGACGCGATAGAGCCGGTCCCTCCAGCCGATATGAGGTCAGGGTTTTACAGCCCTTATTTCATGAGCTGCGCTGCCGGGAGAGTGGCGACTCCACCCCCAGGTGGTCCAGCTGATTTGGGGAGAGTTCGGCGAAGCTCAGGTAGACCTGTTTGCTTCGCCAGAAACCTCTCACTGCCAGTTGTTTCTCCCTGTCCAGGGGGACACTCGGTACAGATGCACTGGTGCACAGCTTGCCCCGGGGCCTTCGCAAATATGCGTTTCCCCTAGTGAACATACTTACACAGATCTTGTGCATAGTCAGGGAGGACGAGGAGCAGGTCCTGCTAGTTGCGCTCTATTGGCCCAACCGGACCTGGTTCCCGGAACTCACGCTCCTCGCGACAGCCCCTCCCTGGCGGATTCCTCTGAGAAAGGACCTTCTTTCTCAGAGACGGGGCACCTTTTGGCACCCGTGTCCAGACCTCTGGAAACTCCATGTCTGGTCCCTGGACGGGACGCGGAGGTTCTAGGTGACTTACCCCCTGAGGTACTTAACACCATTGCTTCGGCACGTGCACCGTCTACGAGACATGCTTACGCCTTGAAGTGGAACCTGTTCGTCGAGTGGTGTTCTTCTCACCGAGAAGACCCCCGAAGATGTTCGATCGGTGTCGTGCTTTCCTTCATGCAGCAAGGGTTGGAGCGTAGGCTGTCTCCCTCCACCCTCAAAGTTCATGCTGCCGCTATTTCCGCATGCCACGACCACATCGATGGTAAGTCTGTTGGTAAGCATGACCTGGTCATCAGGTTACTTAAGGGGGTGAGTCGGTTAAATCCTCCTCAACCCCCCACCATACCCTCTTGGGACCTTGCTCTGGTGCTTTGAGCACTCCAGATTGCTCCCTTTGAGCTTTGCAGTCAGCAGACTTAAATATTCTGTCTATGAAGACTTTGTTGCTGGTTGCATTGGCCTCCATCAAGAGGGTAGGGGACCTGCAGGTATTTTCGGTCGACGAATCGTGCCTAGAGTTCGGGCCGGGTGACGGACATGAAGTACTGAGACCCCGGCCTGGCTATGTGCTCAAGGTTCCTACCACTCCCTTCAGGGACCAGGTAGTGAGCCTGCAAGCGCTGCCCCTGGAGGAGGCAGACCCAGCCCTGGCTTTGCTCTATCTAGTTCACGCCTTGCGACTGTACATAGACAGAACTCAAAGCCTCAGGACCTCAGACCAGCTCTTTGTCTGTTACGGAGGCCAGCAGAAGGGAAAAGCTGTCTCCAAGCAGAGGATGGCCCACTGGATAGTGGACGCCATCGCCTTGGCTTACCAAGCACAAGACATGCCCTGCCCGCTCAGGTTGCATGCCCACTCTACGAGAGGCATGGCATCCTCCCTGGGCGCTGGCTCGTGGCGCCTCGCTGACAGATATTTGTAGAGCTGCGGGCTGGGCGACACCTAACACGTTCGCTAGATTCTATAGCCTTCGTGTCGAGCCGGTCCTCTCGTATTCTCACCTCAGGTCAGAGGCACGGAGAGGTCCCGGCTTAGTGCCAGCTTGCTGCGTTACATGCGCTTATTGCTCCAGAGAGTCCCTACAAGGCAGACCCTGTTGAGTCCTCTGATAACCCTTCGGCAGCCAGACGTGGCGGAACGTCTGGTGCCAGGCCTTTACTCCGTTGTATCCTTGAGAACCGGATTTAGGCTGGGTTCCATATGTGTGACCCTATGGGGATCCCATATGTGTTATTCCACGGGTTGCTCCTAAACGAAGCCCGTGTCTTTCCCTCTGGGAGAACCCACCTCTCGTCAGGTGGGAGTCACCCCAGTACTTCCATATGTAGTACAGCCCTACGGGGTTAGACCATATGTACTTCTCCACATAACTCCTTTGGGGAAGGATGTAGCTTCTGCAGCGTACCTTTCCAGTGAAAGGGTACGCTTTCCCAGTGTTATCCAATAGTCTCACTGAATGGGTTTTGGGGAACAGCAGTGATCGACACTCTCTGTGTTTGCCCTGTCCCACCGTCCTTAAGCAAGGGGGTACAGGAGGCTTGCTACAGAGCGCTGGAAGGGAGCAGCTGCTGCATATGATTGCATGCCAATGTGCATTGGCTTGTTTTAGTTACACTCGAAGTAGATTGGCCTCTCTAGCGAGATTCCTATTCGTCGGTCAGTCCGACGTACTTCTCCGTTCCCTCCTTCAGGGAACGAGGGTTACCTATGTAACCGAGACGTTATTTTGAACTGAAGAAATACCTGCTTCACCGTTAATATTACTTTCTTTTTTTTTAACTAAAACCAGACAAAAATTTGTATCATAAACACGCAGCACATTTTATATTTTTTTCAGGTATACATTCAATATAGTCTGTTTATTTTTTTGATCTTACATCTTCTGGAGTGTTTGAGCATGTACGATGTTCAGATAAAAAGGGTTCTCGCCATCTTGTTGTGTTTCACAGCATTCTGTAATAAGAAGAATACTTTGAGTCAAATCCACATACAGTAATTATCAGTTTTGCCACCAGAGGCCATTATCACCACATTATG